>JAKOGI010002612.1:75000-97362 GCA_029747015.1 Carnegiea gigantea | reverse complement strand
AACAGTTCATCTAATTGAATCTTTAATTCCTCAAGCTCAGTTGGGGCCATCCGATATGGGGCTTTCGAAATAGGTTAGGCCCCAGGAATTAATTCGATTCAAAAATTAATTTTCCTCTGTGAGGGTAGTCCTGGTAACTCCTCAGAAAAAACATCTTCAAATTCACAAACTACAGGTATATTCTCCGCTTTATCTTCTTTCGTTTGGGTGTCAATAGCATAACACCAATATCCAATACACCCCTGACATAACAACTTGCTTTCATAGCGGAAATCAAAGAATAAGATTTTGCCTCTCTCTGCCCATAAAAACACACTTTTCTCCCTTTCTCATCCTTCAAGATAACCTTAAGATCTTCACAGCCAATTTTTGCTCCATAAGTGTGCAACCAATTCATCCCCAAAATGATATCAAAATCAGATAAGTCAAATTGAATCAAATCCACAGGAAAAGTAGCTTCACCAATGATGATGGGGACAAGTTCATAATAGAGAGGGCACTCAATCACAGAATTGTTGGGTAGCTTAATTCTATAATTAGTTTCCATCTTCTTATTCTCCAGACTCAATTATATAGCAGATCGGGTAGATATAAAAGAATGAATGGCACCCGAATCAAATAATATACAAAATGGCTTTGAATTTAAAAAGAGAGTTCCAGTGACTACCGTACCAAAGGTAGCAGCTTCCTTTTTGTTCATCACAAATGCCCTTCCTACAACTGCAAGCCTTGCAGGTGGGGGCCCTTGGCGGGCGGAGCCAAGGGTTTTGCTGCGCCCTTGTCTACAGCTTTCAGTCGTCGGGGGCATGTAGCGATGAGGTGTTCAAGACTTCCACACCACATGCATTTGTTGGTGCCAACTCGGCATTCTGGAGTGGTGTGATTTGTTCTTCCACACTTCGCACAGGGTGCGGTCGAGCCTGCAAGACGGCCCTTAGAGGGAATAGGAGTAGGTTTCTTCTGGTTCTGCTGCTGGTTCTGGTTCACACTCTCACTTAGAGTCCCCCACTCAAACCCCTTTTCTCTTATGGTTGATTGGATTTAGTGTCCTCAACTCCGTCTTCACTTGTTCCACTTCAGCGGCTCGCTAATACAGTTCTTGGTAAGCCAGAATGGGTTGCCCGGCTAACTGGTTTCGAATGTAGAAGGCCAAACCCTCTTCAAACCTTCTCATCTTTAACCTTTTAGATTACACAAATTTAGGGACAAACCTAGTTAGTTCTGTGAACTTACTAGCATACTGCATCACTAACATACCGCTGCTCATTTTCAACTCCATAAATTCCTTTTCCTTTTACCTTTGCACCACAACTGGGTAAAATTTCGCCCTCAACTCTGCTAAAAATTTACTCCAGGTGAATTCAGGCCCCAGGAGCTTATTCTTCACAGTATTCTACCAAATGTCAGCTTCACCTGATAAA
Organism: Carnegiea gigantea; assembly: GCA_029747015.1. NCBI lineage: Eukaryota > Viridiplantae > Streptophyta > Magnoliopsida > Caryophyllales > Cactaceae > Carnegiea > Carnegiea gigantea. Next base: position 95,941 of record JAKOGI010002612.1, on the reverse strand, counting down.
TAATATGTCCCAATGTTCATTTTCTTTTCCTCTAGTACCTCAACTACTGTGAAAACTTTCTCTATTCCCCTTATCCATTCCTCTAGTACTACTGGATCATACGATCCATTATAAACATTAGGGTTGCACCGTGCTACCCTATCTGCCAATTTATCCTCTTTAGGAGGGGTTTCAGCAGGTACCTGGGGAATCTGCTTCATCAATTCAACAACTAAGGTTGGCCAATAACTCGGGTTTCCTAAGTTACTAGCTAATACAAAGGGCAATGGTGTCGTGTCACCATGTTGTGGCTCCTGGCAAGAGGCTTGATCACCTGATCCCTGGCTTTATTCCATATTGTCCTCTACACGAACCTCCATATTGTTGTGCACTGACTGGGACATTCTGATCATACATTAACTAAAGCAATTCAAACACTGGAACCTCTAGACATATCAGATAAACATGCCCAATAAATACATAGGAGATGGCTCGAAGATTATGTCATAACTCAAAGCATCATCATTTCATTTCAAAACTACTTACTTACATACATAGCTGATTTATATACATGAGCAACAAAAGAATATTACACGTAGCTGAGGAAGCAAGACTAGCTCTGACTTCTACCCTATCACTAAACACTAAATAGCCCCTAGACACTATGTCCATCACATAACCAAAAAGAGGTACGGACTATGTCATCACTGTCGGAGAGGATTGGACTAACTATATACAATGTTAGATGCCCCATAAAATATAATTATCCCATCCAACCAAACCATGTCTATATACAGGGCTCAAAATGAAAACCACTAGACCAGCCCCTAGAACTACCTAAATATCCCTAGATGGATCGTAATCTGGGTCAGACTCATCATTAGGTTCTTCACCTGAATCGAAGCTGCTCGTAGATGCCTCTGACTCGGCATTATCAACCTCCTGTTGAACTTATGGCTCATGCTCCTCCTCTAACTCCACCATCAAATCATCCGCCTCTTGTTCCCTTTGCTGCTCTATCCCCATCTCATCACTATCTTGATCCTCCTCGGGATCATCCTCCTCTGGATCGTCCTCCTCTCCCTGGTCGTCCTCATCCCCAGAACTAATCACCACTACTTCTGAGGTGCTGAGGATGTCTATCGCCACGTAAGCCTCCCCAGGGCTATCAGGCATCAGTGGGGTGTCTGGTGCGGGCGGAATGGGTGGCTCCTGTGCAGGTGCTGGCAGGGAGGGTGGCCCCTGTGCTGGTACTGGGGCTACAGGTGGGGGATGGACCTGATATAGGGGAAAGACATGCTGAAGAGTTTCCATAGTAATTCTCCTCAATTCAAACTCCTCTCTTAACAACAGCTCCGTAGTGAGAGTCGTCTACGCCCCCTGGGCCTGAAACCTAGGCTCGTCTAAGCCTGGGTTCCCTGTCATCATAAAGTCGTGGTAACGTTGCCTAAACTCCACCCACAGGCCAACCGGGGGTAAGGACCCAAGCAGTCTCTGTGCACGGACCGTAATACTGTGGAACTCAGAGTAAGGGTCCTGTGTATGTGCCTCTATACTCATATGTAGCAACGCAATGTGAGCTATCATAGATCCCCCCGGCAGCATATTAACACCATAAGGATCCATCTAATAAAGAAAACACATATATGAGAGGCATGTATATCCATAAACAAGAAGCATATAAATGGAAGCAACTAGCAGTCTAATGTCGTTATTACGCTCCTAATATCATTCTAGCAATATACGATAACCCCCTCACTACAACCATTCTCACCCTATAGTTTCTAACTCTAACTCTATATTCCTCAAGAAAATCTCAACTGGGCTCTGATACCAAATCTGTAACGCCCCAAATATATATGATTCATTGCCTGTATTCACCTACTTGCATTTACTTGCTTAAAATTATCAATAGTATATCATAACTCAATGAGCGGGGCGTTACTGCCGTCCACAAAGGACAAGGCTTCCGTTATACATGAAAACTTAGAATAAACCAAAGGTTACCCTATAACGGGGCATTCATCATCATAATCACTCAAACCGTTAAGTTACATACAGAAATGGATCCACATCCCAAGGGTTACACCACATGCATAACTTGGTCCAAAAATACAGTTGTGGCACCAAACTATATAATTCAGTTTGAGTATACAGTTGAAACTCTAAAACACATCACAATATAATACGATAGCATCTTAGCTCTCCCACACCGCCAATCACAAGGAAGGCCCCGTGTCATTTATCACCTTTAACCTCCCTGCCCGCCTGAGGGCGGTTCACTGCACATTTTTCCAAAACAAAATATAAAAATATTTCAAATTGTGAGCCAAAGCTCACTACATGCACTCTTGTACTGATAAAAATTCAATGAAAATTTATTTGGGCCCGCTTGCAATTCATTTTAATTGAAAACAGGGAATGAGATGCATATAAAACTGCATTGCTAATTATTATCTGTTAGTGCACCCCTTAGTAACTATTACGATCTGTGAATAGGTGTACACCTGCCAAGCCGACCGAGGGACCTGGCCTGAAGCCGCGCGGGTAACTGGAGAGCAATGTTCTGTAACTGATAACTGACGGGGTCACTAATTATGTGATGAAGCACTGATTAAAATGATTTATTGGTGTGCTTACCAAAATATTATGATTTTGATAAATACGTGTTGATTACTAAAGATATAGGTAATGAACATACCTGGAAGTTTTAAATGCTAGTTCATAGATGAGTGAGATGCACCAAAGTGAAGGAAATGAAAGCTTAGACCTTGATTCTGTTTAAAGGTTCATTATAGGAACATGAGGTCAGAACCATCTTGTTCTTATAATGGATAGTTTTAAATAAAACTGGCTTATGAAGAACTTTTACACATCAGTTCAATGATTAACCAAAAAGAAGGCGACATAAACCAAAGAAATGTGATGTAAGGCACGGTAGCAAGTTTAGAGCGTAGGGGCTTGCAAAGAGGGTATGGAAAGAATAATCCACAACTTAAACTGTCGACCTCAAAATGGGACGTAAGACCCCAATATAAATAGCTTAGGAAGTCCTCTACAACTTTTGTTAAGGACATGAAACTTGATTCGTATAAAATGGGGTTAGAACACCAAAATGCCAGTTTGCAGTGCTGCAAAATCCATTCTACCTAGGTTCAGTAAAAAGGCCATAACTTCCTCCACAGACCTCGGATTAATGCAATTCAAAAGCCATTTTAAAGCTAGCACACTCGCCTATCTACCCACCAAAAATCAAAATTTTTGGCTATGCCGATTATTACCAGTTTCGTTCCAAAATGTGTCCTGTTTTTCTGAAAATTCTAGCAGCACTGCTTTAGTGTGTTCCTTCATTTTTTTACACCAATCCTCAACTCAAACTTTTCCTTAAGAGTATGTAAACACACTTTGGTACATCCCAACCTCACACAAAAACACCATACATAATTCCTCTTCATATTCATATCAAATAAAACTACTTTTCTAGTCACATATACACACACACCTCAAATTTACCATTAGTTGATCCAAATCTTGCATTTTGGACAAAACCCTAACTTTGGGTCACTTTGAACTCACTCCCAACTTTTCAAAACACCATAAACAACATAACCAACTTTAATATATTAAGATATAAGCGAAAATAAGGATAAATCAATCACTAAACAACACTTAAACAAGGAGCTTGCATGACTAAGATGAAACCCTGACCCTAACCTCATCCAATTTCAACTCCAACATGATCCATCAACTAGATGATTCTTAATACCATAATAATGGCATAATCTATCACTAAAACAACCAAAATAATAAACAAAAACCAACAAGATCAAGAATCAAGAACAAATTCAGCATAGGAGGTGAAAAGAATACTCACTTTGAGCTTAAAAAAAGTAGAAATGATGCTTGGTGCTTGAAGGATGGAGAGGGATGGTTGGGGTGGTGAGTGGTGGTTGTTTAGTGGTTGTTTGGTGGCTGAAATGGTGATGGTACTGCTGCTCTCTCTGCTGGCCGTGGCTTAGAGGGAAGGAGGAGAGAAAATAGGAGAGAGAAAGTGTCTTGAAATTGCTTGGTGTACAATGAAGTTAAATGTAAATTTTTGCAATTTATATGAGGCTTTTACTTGGCTGAAAATAAAAGTAGAAAAGTCAATTTTACTAACATTAATTAATTAAGACAGTTTAGCTAAACAAATGAGGGTCAAGTCTTGTTGGGTCGAAATTGGCCTTAAACGGGCTCGGGTTTAGCAAAAGAACGGAAACCAAGCGCGTTTGCAAAATTATTTTTTTTTCCAAAATGTTTGTGATTGTCATAACAATCACAAACATAATTAAATCGCTTAATTTATAAATATCAAGGCCTATCAAGGCCTAATATCGATGATTTCATGAAAACAAAAACCCGAATTGCAAGGTAAGGGCCATTAGGTTTTCCCACTTGAAATAACAAAGAAAACGATGATTTAAATGCGATGAAATTAATCATATAGATTAATAAAATGAGTTAATATAATTTAGGATTGGACTATTATAGATGGGGTTCCCTCGCTCACCGAATACGCTTGAGGAGCGATGAGCGAGAGGACGCCTGCTCAAGGAGCGCTGGGTGAGACGACACCAAGCTCAAGGATGATGTTGCATAATTATATTTAGTTTTGATGATAACAAATCCAAGTGCAACATGTTTGTCTAAGTAATGTTGTTCCAAACAAGCTCTCCAAACAGGACCTACACTGTTGTTTGTAATATTCGTATTAACCTGGATGCAAAATGTTGAGAACAAGTCTTAGGAACAGGTTCCAAGCTTCAGTGATACAAGATCAGCAAACAACAAATCTCGCCAAATAGTTGGCTAAGTCTTAAGGAACAAGTTCTTACATTCAGCTATACAAGATCACCCGAGTAATCAAGGTGACCAAGGTGTTTGGAGTTGCACATCCATTCTTGACAAGATGACTGATTCTTATAACAAGAAGTCTTGGTTTGGTTTAGTTTTTATCTTTTAGACTCTTGTTAATATGCCAGTCTTGAAAGTCTCAATTTAACACTTCTTAAAACGGTTTTTGACATTTGCTTTGGAACACCAATTTCTAAACAACCCTGCAAACAGGATGCCTAAGGTGTTCCTGAAACTGCAGCAGCCTCGACTGACTGTTTTACCAGTAAATTTCCTTTGGTTGGGTGCCAGCTCTAAAGGATCTTTTTGTGAAATCCTAAGCTAACTAATTAAGTTCTAAAAACGATTATTTTTGATTTGAAAAAGATTGCAAAACCGTTTTTGTTAAGGATCTCTTTTCAAAATTCTTATCCCTTATTTTTAGGCCGTGATTGATTTCAAATTTGGAACCGAAATCTTTATCCTTTTTTTTTTGGGCAAAATCTGCACAGCTATATTTAGTGGGTAATTAGTTTTTATTCCTTGAAAAAATCAATTTCCCTTATTTTAGTAAAATCTTATCTTCTCTAACCGTTGGGAATCTTATTTGAAGAAACTCCCTAAGCTGCTAATATTAGAAGATTTTGCTATCCTTTTTGAAAGTGTTAGCCGTTGGGTTTGTGTGTTTAAATAATGAAATCTTCTCTCCCATTTACATATCCGGTTTTTACACAAGAAGTAAGAGATTTCCAAAAGCTGCATTTCAAAGAGAAAAACCATAACAGGCTTGTGCTTAACTGAGCTTTCAAAATATTGGCATAATAGGACTTCATTGTACCTTACATCCTTACATCTGCTTAAGTCAGAAGCACCCTTAGTAAGGTGTTTTGTACCCCTGTTCTCAGATCAGAAAGTGAGTGAGTCTGTCCATAGTCGAGTGGACTTTGGACGTGTCCAATATAGTGTGGTTGGACGTGGTGTAACCTGTCTTAGGGAAGAAGGTTACGTGGGTTACAAGTTGTAACAAGGAGTGTTACTTTTGTAACGTGTTCAGCCCGTTAGTAAAGTGGTTAAATCCTACACGAGGTAGGTCGTGGTTTTTCACACCTCAGTGGGGCTAGAGGTGTTTTCCACGTAAAAATTGTGTGTGCTTTATTTCCGCATTTATTACTTTGAATTTCGCTACTGAACCAATTGGGGACAACCGCTACAAATAAGGCTTAAGGTTGTTTGTGATTTACGAACAGTCTCTGCAATCAAGTGCTACGGCTGTTTGTCAATTATTTGGCGAAAATCGGCCACCACAATTCACCCCCTCTTGTGATTGTGTACTCTTGGAATTCAACAAGTGGTATCAGAGCAGGTTCTCTTTCAAAAGGCTAACACCTTGAGAGATCCGTGAAGATGAGTGCACCACAACGGATACTTGAGGGTCAATCGATTACTCGACCTCCTTATTTCAATGGCCAACACTATAGTTGGTGGAAAAACAGGATGGAGAACTACATTCAAGCAGAGGATTACGAGTTATGGATGCTCATCAAGAACGGGCCCCTTGTTCCCACGAAAGTGCTTGAAGATGGAAAGAAGGTTCCCAAGGAACCCGTAGAGTTTAATGCTGAGGATTACAAGAAGATGGAAAAGAATGCCAAGGCCAAGAAACTATTATACTTTGGCCTAGGACCCGATGAATATACTCGCATTTCCGAATGTGAGTCAGCTCAGGAAATATGGAATGCCTTGCAAGCAGCTCATGAAGGAACAAGTCAAGTTAAACAATCACGCATTGAGCTACTCATGAGGCAATATGAGCTGTTTGACATGGGTGATCGTGAGAATGTGATGGACATGTATACTCGCTTTACTCACATAACAAATGAATTAAAATCTCTGGGAAAATCCTTCACCACTGAAGAGTTGGTAAGGAAAATTTTAAGGATTTTGCCTCGTTCATGGGAAGCCAAGGTGACAGCCATTCAGGAGGCCAAAGACATGAACAAGATCACCCTAGATGAGCTGATCGAAAATCTTCAAATGTATGAACTGAGAAAAAACTCTCAACAGAAGGAGGAGGCTAAGAAAGACCGAGGGCTTGCTTTAAAAGCCTTAGAAGATGATGATTCAGATCTTGAAGAAGAAGAGATGGCAATGATGACTCGAAAATTCAAGAAGTTCTTTAAGAAAGTAAAAGAGAACAGCAAAAGGAAAGATTTCAACAAAACCAGAAACACCCCCTGAGAACAGTTTACCGGGTGTTTCAAATGTGGCAAAACAGACCACATTGTGAAGAACTGTCCACTACTTCGAGAAGAGCAAGAGCACGAACACCCTAGGAAACAAGGCAGGAAACAAGGTGTAAACAGTTCAGGAAAACGGTTCTCGAAAGCAATGCTTGCTGCTTGGGGTGATTCTTCCGAGGATGAAGAAACTGAAACTGAAGAAGGTGCTGTAGCTCTCATAGCGCAAAGTGATACAGATTCGGATGACGAGTCAACAAACAGCCTAACTGATCTCAAAAGCAAGGTACGTGGTCTCAATAAAGAAACTCTAGAAGAACTTCTGTACAATTTAATGGATACCTGTGCTAATTTGACAAAGGAAGTTCGTGATCTAGAGCTTGAAAATGAGACCCTTAAAAATGAAAAACTGGGCTTATATGAAAATATTAACATGCTCATAGAAAACCTCTTTATAAAAGAGGGAGATTATTCTCGAGTGGAGGAAAAACTCCTTGAGGTGGAAGGAATGGTTGAGTCTTTGCTTGAGGAGAACAAGAGCTTGCATGCTAATATAGAAAAACTAGAAATCGAGCTTGTCACAACCAAGCGCTGGAACAAGTCCTCAAGAGCATTGGAGTGGCTAAACACTCATCACAGCCAAAACAAAAGAGGACTAGGATTTAAGCCCAAACAAACCGTTTACCCTGCAAACAGAAAGTATGTTGGATTACCTGAAAAAAGTGTTTACTTTCACTGTGGTAAAACGAGTCACTATCGATACACTTGTCCTTCAAGAAGGTATGCTATTAAACAAAATGAAGGTTATGTAAAACAAGTCTGGATTAGGAAAGATGAGCTTTACCTATCTAAAAGAATGGGACGCAAGTGGATCTGAGTTCTCAAAACTAACCCTTGATTTGTTTTGCAGGCTGAAGTGAGAGAGAACAACCCAGCAAACAACCCAGCAAACAGGCTAAGGTACAACCTGGCAAACAGCCTAGAGAACAACCTTGAAAACAGGCAGCTGTAGTATGTTGATAGTGGGTATTCGAGGCATATGACTGGTGAAAAATCCAATTTTCTCTCACTTACAGCTTCGGATGGTGGGAGTGTGACATTTGGAAATGGCAAGTCTAGGACAATTGTCGGTATAGGTAAGATTGGTGAGTCCCACTCCCACTCGATTGAAAATGTGTACTTAGTTGATGGTTTGAAGCGTAATTTACTTAGTGTGTCCCAACTGTGTGATAAAAACAACCTAGTAGTGTTCTCATCAACACGTTGCTTGGTTGTAAACTCAAACACAGGAGATGTTGTATTAAGAGGGAAGCGACACAAAAATATTTACAAAGTATGTATTTCCACACTTCCCCAAAACAATCTGACTTGTTTGAGTGCCTTGAATGATGATGTAATGCTCTAGCACAAGAGACTAGGTCATGCAAGCCTATCTCTTCTGAACAAACTTGTTTCTAAAGACCTAGTTGTTGGACTACCTTCCATCAAATTTAATGATGACAAGGTATGTGAAGCTTGTGCAAAAGGCAAACAAGTCAGATCTTCTTTTAAATCGAAAAAGTGTGTAAGCACTACCCGACCTCTAGAATTATTACACATTGATCTGTGTGGTCCTATAAAGATAGCAAGTAGAGGTGGGAAGAGGTATGTGCTTGCTGTAGTGGATGATTACTCTCGATTTACTTGGACCTTGTTTTTGGCATCCAAGGATGGAACCTTTGAGAATTTTATTGCCTTTCTCAAAAAGGTTGAAAAGAGAGTAGGACACTCTTTAATTAGCTTGAGATCTGATCATGGTACTGAATTTGAAAACACAAGTTTTATTAACTATTGTAATGAACATGGTGTTGATCATAACTTCTCAGCTCCAAGAACACCCCAACAAAATAGGGTGGTTGAGCGCAAAAATCGCACCCTAGAAGACATGACTAGAACAATACTTATTGCTAGTGGTCTTACTAGGAATTTCTGGGCAGAAGCATTGAACACCTCATGTTACATTATAAATAGATGCATGATCAGACCTATTTTGAACAAAACTCCTTATGAACTTTTCAAAGGCAGAAAACCCAACATTACGCATCTGAGAACATTTGGTTGTAGGTGTTTTGTGCATAATAATGGGAAGGATGCCTTAGGAAAGTTTGATCCTATGAGTGATGAGGCAATATTTCTTAGTTACTCCTCTCACAGTAAGGCTTACAAAGTGTTTAACAAAAAAACCTTTGTGCTATTTGAATATATATATTTGAATATTTGTCCATAGCAATGTTTGCAGTCGAATCTTTGTGCTATTTGAATATATGTATAGGTTGCAGAATGCGGATGCGTGTTAAAAGCCAACATGATTGGGCATGTTACTCTTATTACCGATGATTCGTATTCAAGAACAAGCAGCAAGAACAGGTATGTTCCTTGATTGTCAAATATGTGTAGCTAGTGTTTAAATGTTTTAAATTACACGCCTTCCCGAGGATCGAGTGGCGGCTACTTATGGCAAACACCCATTGTAACGGGAAGATCTTTAAAAGATCTTACCGTCTTCTCACCCTTTAAATTTGCCAATCTTTACCTCTCTCTTATATCTTTTCTCTTTTCTCTCGAGTACCCGGCAAATCTCCTTCTCTCAAACCCTAACCCTTCTCTAATTCTTGCTCAAATGGCTTCAATCGAAGGCTCTGGAAGTTCCGCTTCTTCAATCAGGGGAAGGAAGCCATTCGAATCAGCCTCAGGAACAAGTCCTGACCTTGTTGTCGTCACGCCATTTTTAATGGCGATTCTAGAAGGTAAAATCCCTAGTCCTCCTCGCCCAATTAGCTTTAAACCCTTCCGGTTTTTGAAGAGTGTCGGACTCAAATCAGTAGGCTTGGGTTTGAAAGATATTCCGTACAATTTTGGTTGGGAATTGGTGGTATTTGAGGGACCAACTGTTTACCCCCCTTCTGAAAAGAACTCTGCCCAGGTTGGGAAATCTGGTGAAAATCTTGGGTCTAAAGATGAAGTCTTTGAGCCCCCTGTCGACTTCTCTAAGTTTGTTGAGCCCTATTCTTTTGGGCTGTTCCCTGAAAAGGAAACAGTTGCTGAAACAGGGTCTGAATCCCTCAATTTTGTGTGTAAGGAGGACCTAAGGGATGATCTGAGGGGAAGTTCTGAGGAGAGATCCTTGGAAACAAGGGGAAGCCATGGTGGAAACATTTCCCCTGCTAAGCTTGAGTTAGCCACTCCGGTCTTCCAAACCGGAGAGAAAAGAAAAAGGGTTAAGATGGTGGCTAGGCATAGCAGAACGCCTAAATTAAGGCCACAAACAAGGCCTCAACCCTCAAAAGCCTCAGCCCCCTCTCCTCCAAAATCTGCTAAGCCCATTCGCAAATCTGCAAGAATTGCCTTCTACTCCACTCCTAGAACCACAAAATCTTCCACTCCAGTCATTGAGGAAATCTCTTCCTCTTCTTCTTCTGCGGGATTCTAAGATTCTGATTCTGAGAACACCCCCTTTAAACAGGGGACTCTGGTGTTCTCCGAGTCCTCCGAAGAACAAGCTCCTCCTAAGAAAACCACTCTCCCTGCCATTAAGTCTTCTCTTCCCTCTCCCTTTATATTTTTGTTTGGTATTGTATATCTCTGGGCTGTTAATGAAATTTCTTGTTGTTGCCAACACCATATGATTGCCCATTGTTTATGCTTTTTAATGATGCCAAAAGGGGGAAGATGTCTGACCATATGACTTGCTCTATGACCTAGCACCTAGTGATCCCTATCAGCATTCCTAGTGTGGATCCCTATCAGCATTCTTTAAAGTTTTAAAGTTTTTTTTAATTTTGTCAATATGGTCACTTGGTTTGTCATCATTAAAAAGGGGGAATTTGTTGCATAATTATATTTAGTTTGGATGATAACAAATCCAAGTGTAACATATTTATCTAAGTAATGTTGTTCCAAACAAGCTCTCCAAACAGGACCTACACTGTTGTTTGTAATATTCGTATTAACCTGGATGCTAAATGTTGAGAACAAGTCTTAGGAACAGGTTCCAAGCTTCAGTGATACAAGATCAGCAAACAACAAATCTCGCCAAACAGTTGGCTAAGTCTTGAGGAACATGTTCTTACATTCAGCTATACAAGATCACCCGAGGAATCAAGGTGACCAAGGTGTTTGGAGCAGCATATTTATTATTGACAAGATGACTGATTTTTACAACAAGAAGTCTTGGTTTGGTTTAGTGTTTATCTTTTAGACTCTTGTTAATATGCCAGTCTTGAAAGTCTCAATTTAACACTTCTTAAAACGGTTTTTGACATTTGCTTTGGAACACCAATTTCCAAACAACCCTGAAAACAGGGTGCCTAAGGTGTTCCTGAAACTGCAGCAGCCTCGACTGCCTGTTTTACCAGTAAATTTCCTTTGGTTGGGTGCCAGCTCTAAAGGATCTTTTTATGAAATCCTAGGCTAACTAATTAAGTTCTAAAAAGGATTATTTTTGATTTGAAAAAGATTGCAAAACCGTTTTTGCTAAAGATCTCTTTTCAAAATTTCTTATCCCTTATTTTTAGGCTGTGATTGATTTCAAATTTGGAACCGAAATCTTTATCCTTTTTTGGGGCAAAATCTGCATAGCTATATTTAGTAGGTAATTAGTTTTTATTCCTTGAGAAAATCAATTTCCCTTATTTTAGTAAAATCTTATCTTCTCTAGCCGTTGGGAATCTTATTTGAAGAAACTCCCTAAGCTGCTAATATTAGAAGATTTTGCTATCCTTTTTGAAAGTATTAGCCGTTGGGTTTGTGTGTTTAAATAATGAAATCTTCTCTCCCATTTAAATATCCGGTTTTTACACAAGAAGTAAGAGATTTCCAAAAGCTGCATTTCAAAGAGAAAAACCGTGACAGGCTTGTGCTTAACTGAGCTTTCAAAATATTGGCATAATAGGACTTCATTGTACCTTACATCTACTTAAGTCAGAAGCACCCCCAGTAAGGTGTTTTGTACCCCTGTTCTCAGATCAGAGAGTGAGTGAGTGTGTCCATAGTCGAGTGGACTTTGGACGTATCCAATATAGTGTGATTGGACGTGGTGTAACCTGTCTTAGGGAAGAAGGTTACGTGGGTTACAAGTTGTAACAAGGAGTGTTACTTTTGTAACGTGTTCAGCCCGTTAGTGAAGTGGTTAAATCCTACACGAGGTAGGTCGTGGTTTTTCACACCTCAGTTGGGCTAGAGGTGTTTTCCACGTAAAAATTGTGTGTGCTTTATTTTCGCATTTATTACTTTGAATTTCACTACTGAACCAATTGGGAACAACCGTGCAAACAAGGCTTAAGGTTATTTGTGATTTACGAACAGTCTCTGCAATCAAGTGCTACGGCTGTTTATCAATTATTTGGCGAAAAATTAGCCACCACAATTCACCCCCCTCTTGTGATTGTGTACTCTTGGAATTCAACAGATGACCTTAAAGGCGCGGAAGAAGCGACGGGCGAGAGGATGCCACGCTCAAGGAGCGCTGGATGAGAGGACACCCAGCTCAAGGGCGACCCTAGACCCGAAGGCCAAAGGCATAGTGTAGCGACGGGCCTTGGGCCGTGTTTACTAAAGACCAGACGAGGGTCGTGCTTATAAGCTACCGGCTGTGGGCCGTGCCTACGAGCGACTGGCCAAGGGCTGGGATTACGAGCGATCGGCTAAGGGCCGCGTTTGCTAATGATTGATAAGGGGCCGAGCCTCCGAGCGACCGGCTGAGGGCCCCCCGCACCGACGACCGACCAAGGGCCACGCTTACCAGCGATCGGCCAGGGGCCTCGCCTATGAGCGACCGACCTAGGACAGCGCTTACAAGCGAACGTCCGAGGGCCGTGCTTACTAACGATCGGTCGAGGGCTGCGCTTACGAACGACGGGCTGAGAGCCGTGCCTACGAGCGGCCGGCTAAGGGCCGTGCCTACGAGCGACCGGCCTAGGGCCGCGCCTACGAGCGACAGGCTACGGGCCGTGCTTAGTGATCCTTAGCCCATTAAGGGCTAGGGATGTAGCGACTAGCAGGGGGTTATGCTTACTAGCGGCAGGCCGAGGGTCGCGCTTAAGACCGACCGGCCGAGGGCCGTGCTAACGAACGACCAACGAATGGCCAGGCCTTCGAGCGACCGGCTGAGAGCCACGCCTAAGAGCGACCGAGGGCCACGCCTACGAGCCACCAGCTGAAGGCCGCACTTATCGGCCACCGTCCGAGGGCCACACTTACTAGCGACTGGTCGAGGGCCATGCTTACAAGTGATGGGCCTTGGGCTGTGCTTATGAGCGACCGGCCGAGGGCTGCGCCTACAAACAGCAGGTTCAGTGCCGCGCCTACGAGTGATGGGCCGAGGCCCGCACCTACGTGCAGCGGGCCGAGGACCGCGCTCACGACTGACCGACCGAGGGCCACGCTTATTAGCGACTGGCCGAAGGGCGTGCTTAGCAATCCTTAGCCCCTTAAGGGCTAGGGATGTAGCCACCAGTCGAGGTCCATGCTTATTGGTGATCGATCGAGGGTCGCGCTTACGAGCGACCGGCTGAGGGCTGCGCTTACTAACGACCGACAAGGGGCCAGGCTTCTGAGCGACTGGACGAGGGCCCTGCATACAAGTGACCGGCCGACGGCTGCGCGTACGAGCAATCGGCTGCAGGCCGCACGTACGAGCGAGTGGCCTAGGGTCGCGTTTATCAGAGACCATTCGAGGGTCGTGCTTATTAGGGACCGGCCGAGGGCCGTGCTTGCTAGCCACTAGCCGAAGGCCGTGCTCAGCAATCCTTAGCCCATTAAGGCCTAGAGATGTAGGACCCTAAGCCCCTTTTGGGGGTTAAAGGTGTAGCGACCGGCCGTGTGGCCGTGCTTGAGAACCGTTAGCCCCCATTAGGGCTAAAGATGTAGCGACCGGCTTTGAGGCCCTGCTTGAGGACCTTAGCCCCCATTGGGGATAAAGGTATAGTAATCGGCCCCTTGGCCGTGCTTGAGGACCTTAGCCCCCATTCGGGCTAAAGCTGTAACGACCGACCATGAGGCCATACTTGAGGACCTTAGCCCCCATTGGGGTTAAAGCTGTAGCGACCGGCCCCTTGGTCATGCTTGAGAACCTTAGCCCCTATTGGGGTTAAAGGTGTAGCGACTAACCTTGAGGCCGTGCTTGAGAACCTTAGCCCCCATCGGGGCTAAAGATGTAACAACCGGCCCCTTGGCCGTGCTTGAGGACCTTAGTCCCTATTGTGGCTGAAGGTGTAGCGATCGGCCCCTTGGCCATGCTTGAGGACCTTTGAGGACCTTAGCCCCCATTGTGGCTGAAGGTGTAGCGATTGGCCCCTTGGCCGTGCTTGAGGACCTTAGCACATTGGGCCTAAAGATGTAGCGACTGACCTTGAGGCCGTGCTTGACGACCTTAGCTCCCATTGGGACTAAAGGCATAGCGATCGACCCTGAGGCTATGTTTGAGGACCTTGGCCCCCATAGGGGCTAAAGGCGTAGCGACCGACCCTGAGGCCCTGCTTCAGAACCTTAGCCCCAATGGTTGTGCTTGAGGACCTTATCCCTCATTGGGGCTAAAGGTGTAGCCATCGGCCGCTTGGCCGCACTTGAGGAACTTAGCCCCCACTAGGGCTAAAGGTGTACGGCCTGCCTATTGGCCGTGCTCAAGGACCTTAGACCCCATTGGAGCTAAAGGTGTAGCGAATGACCCTAAGGCCGTGCTTGATGACTTTAGCGACCACTGATGCTAACGGTGTTGCGACCAACCCAGAGGCCGTGCTTAAGGACCTTAGCCCCCATTGGGGCTAAAGGTGTAGTGACTGGCCCCTTGGCAGTGCTTAAGGACCTTAACCCCCACTGGGGCTAAAGGCGGCACGACCGACCTTGAGGGCGTGCTTGAGGACCTTAGCCCCCATTGGGGCTAAAGGTGTAGTGACGACCCTTAGCCCCCTTTGGGACTAAGGGTGTAGCGACCGGCCTCGCTCCATCGCTGGGGCGGTACGACACTATGGGAGCATGCCTGTAGGAGGGCTCGGAGCCCGTGGTGGGCACGTAATCGAAGTAGGGAAGAGGCCTCACTGAGCTGCGCAGCCTCCACTGCTTTCTTCACTTGCTCCGATGCCTACTGCATTATAGTGTCGTTTATGGTGAACATGAGGTTCTTCAGTGCGTCCATCGTGACATAGGCCTTCCGCTGGGCCGGGCGCTGACCAACCGAACGAGGGTTCGCCCAGGGACTCTCTGAGGCGTCCTGTGCCTCGGGAGGTGCCGGGCTTCAGATGCAGGCGCTTTGTCTCTTCGGGCCTGTGCTCGTGACCGTTCACCGGTCTCTCCTCATAGACAGTGCAAAATTTGTTTTCGAAATTTCTTGTTGGTGTTGCTAATGATGACTAGGATGAAAGATTAGGCTTACGTGATGGCGCATGCGAAGCAACTAGCGTCGTCTTCCTCTTAGGCTTTTCCTGCAAAAAGGGCACCCCCGAGTTGTGGATTGGGGAACGCCTCCTTGACGGTCAAGTCAATGGAGGGTCCAAGTCAAAGGTAAACCACAGAGAGAGAGAGAGAGAGAGAGAGAGAGAGAGAGAGAGTAATAAGAGTCAAAGAATGTACCAGATTCTTAACCCTTTTTCCAAGGTAGGTGGGTAAGTATTTATAGCTCCTATAGGAAGGGGTGAAATGGTAATCTCACACTGGAGACACCCAAATGGGCTGCGGGACTGCTTGCTCCGCTTGGACCTTTGGTTAGAGCCCCAAGGAGCCCGCTAAGGGCCTATTGCATTCAATTGGGCCTAGCCCATGATTGCATATGAGGGGTCCATTAAGGAAATCATATTTCAAATCATATACATATACATACATACATACATACATATCTATATATATGTGTGTGTATGTGTGTGTGTATGTGTGTGTGTGTGTGTGTGTGTGTGTGTGTGTGTGTGTGTGTGTGTGTGTGTATGATTAAGATAAATGATGACCCACCTAATGCAAGGATGACACGTGGCACCAACCAAGTCAACAAGGGGTCATAGTTGACCTCAGGGTGATGGGAGGAGGTTGGAGGGATATAACAGTAATTTGACTTCTTAAATAGGGAAATTACCCTCCAACCCATAAGGCGTAATGCCAAGGCTATAAATATCCTAACTTTCTGAATTTCTGGGGATGGTATGCTCTCACTTTTTACTTTTTACTTTAGACTAGGTTGACACCCTCTCTCTCCCTCTCCCTATCGCTATCTTTCTCTCTTTCTCTCTCTCTCTTTCAATTTGCTTCTGAAATTCTCCCTGAGACTGATGTGAGTGGTGGAGAGGCCTTTCTCGGAGAAACACCTAAGGTCAACCTTCGTGCAGCTCATTGAAGGAGGACACGTTAGTGCGTACGATCGATTGGAGCATCTACCACAATTAAGCCGGGAGTCACGATGCTTCAAGTTAGTTTCCTTCGAAACAAATTGGCGCCGTCTGTGAGGATGCATCAGCAAGATGGTCAACACTCGATCAAAGCGAGAGAAAAGTAAGCATGCAGCAGTAGAGGGCCCCTAAGGGGGCTTGGTGCCTCCCTGGTAGAAAGCACCAGAGAGAATTCGGTGGATCGCCCTTCCGCTCAGCAGTTTATCACAACGGAAAAATTAAGGGGGGTGTTAAAGCAAGTCGAATAGCAGTGATCTGGGGGGTGTGCGAGAAGATGAAGGCACCTAATCGTGGGCCCGAGCTTATCTGAGGGTTTGAATAGGAGCTAACACCAGGACACACCCCTCTATACCAGTAAGCCCAGAGCCCACGCTCTCAGAGGCAAATGCCTTGCAAGGTGGAGATGCTAGGAGAATCATCGAATCTAGGCAGGCCATATGGAAAGCTTAGAACATTATCGCTCTCTCTCATTTTGTTACGACTCCCCTATCCACCCAAGAGCCGGGGGAGAATGGTATAAGCAATAAGAGGAATCCTCCCATCTTCGTTACCCAGAAGAGAGAGGCTCTAAGGACCGGATTCCTTTACTTCTTAAGTCCATGGGAAGGACCTTGATGGGGACTTGAGTACCCCAAAGCACCCATCCCCCCTCTGAACGACAGGTGCGATGAGGGGGTCAGAAGCAAGAAGTGTCATAGGAAGATCAGCATACCCATAATCGATCCCTTTGATGGAAGAACTATCGACCCTGATGATCATCTAGATCTCTATAAGGCACATATGTACATCCAAGATGTTGATGATGTAACTTGATGTCATTACTTCCCTGTCATGCTGAAAGGAATCATGCAGAAATGGTTCAACTGACCTGTTGGCTAAGTTGTTAAGTGCTCAAATCATAGTGAGTAAAAGAGAGCGGAAGACTAGCGTTCATCTTGCCAAAATTCGGCACAGCCAGAGGAGAAGACTTGAAGGGGTGCGTGATAAGGTTTAACCATGAAGCCGTTCCTATCCCGGATTTGTAGGATAGTGTGGCCTACATGGTTTTGCTCAACAAATTGCTCCCTGGAAGGTTAAAGTTTTCTCTTGCCGAGAGTAAGATAACAACATTAGCAAGAGCCCTAAAAAGGGCTCAAGCTTTCATACAGGCCGCAGACATATGTGCCGGGGATGAATTTATCCAAGCAGAGAATACGAAGAGAGGACGAGAGGATGAAGGTCCTCCGGTGGAAAAGCATCCTAGGAAGGATGAAGAAAGAGTCGGGCATTTTCGCACTAGTCTTCGAAACATTATAATGGACATCAAGGCAACCTCCTGCTAAAGCCCCCAAGACCCATTGAGAATCCGATGAAATTAAATAACAAGAACAATTATTATGGGTACCATAAGGATTACGAGCACATTACTTCTGAGTGTTGCGAACTCAAGAGAGCCCTTTACGACTTAGCTGATGAGGGACAAGTCAACTGCTTCTTGAGAAGAGGAGGAGGTGAGGATCGTAATCGCTGTGACCCGGAAGGAAAGAAAGATAATGATGCTGACCGCAACACAAAGATTATAGCAACCACCATCGAAAGGAATGATGATAAGGAGTTGAACGCGAGATATCAAAAAGCTCAGATTCGAAAGCTCAGCCAAGTCACGGTGACTAGAGAGTTGAAACTACTCGTGGGATGAACTATGTCGTTTGGTCCGGTAGACATGCATCCCCTGCAAACCCCTCACAATGATGCCTCGATGATATAACTCAAGATAACAACCGCCATGGTCCGCCGAATACTTCTAGACATTAGAAGTTCTATTTGCATAATCACTCTTGAATGCCTTAAGTTGTTGTAGTGCAACAAAAAATATTTGGAAGCTATTAATACTCCACGTATCCCCTTAGAACCAAAACACTACCTGTCTGAGTGGGCTATAAGGACAACTCAAGAACCGTAGAAACAAACTTTCTAGTGGTGAGCATCCCTATGGTATACAATGTCATCCTGGGGTGACCGACCCTTAATGCCATTAAAGCCGTGGTGGTATCTTACCTCCTACTCATTCAATTTAAACTGGATGATGAAAAAGTGGAAAAATTATACAAAGACCAAAAGATGCAAGGGAATGCTACTTTGTAAATTTGAAATCCTGGTAAAGGAAGGAAGAAACCCTAACAGGGGAGATATCTCGACCAAACAAGACTGAAAAAAGAGGGCAGCTATAGAAGCAATGTAGTACTTTCAGCTCGATAGAAGAGCACGGAAGGCTCCACTCGGAACCCACCTCTAAAGGAATGTCGTACCCTTCGACATTGTTTACCCAGAGCAAACCATACAAATTGGCAAGGATGTTGATCCAATGATAAGAAATGGAATTGCTAAACTCTTGGAGCGATATAGGGATGTTTTTACATTCAACTCTTCCAAAATGTGAGGCACACCCATTGCACCACCACCTCCCAGGAGAACCTTAATAACAAGGCCCCTAAGTAAGGAGACTTGGTCCTACGAAAAATAGAGGCCACGACAAAGGTGGCAATCCAAGGGAAGCTTACTCTTAATTAGGAAGAACTGTGATACCAAGGTAAGGACACTCTGATAACATGAGAAGATACTCCAAATAAAGTTGACAGAAGGTGGTTGTTTGTTTGTATAAAAGAAAGGCTTGTTTCACATTAGCATGACAGCTATATGTTCGGCTAGCCACCAATTTTATCATCTATGAATGATCATTTCCTCGAATCTGATTGCAATCTATTATCATCAAGTTTGGAGGCGTAAGGGCCCAGAATGAGACAATAGTCTAACGAAACAATAAAAACTTAATGACATGCCAAATCATGATGTAAGCTTATGCAAGAATCAACTCATTCAGCTGGTGTCTGAACTTTGCCCTCTGAATGCCGTGATAGGCCATGGGAACAATAGGTTGTTGTCCTTGCATCTTAACTTATCCTACCCCCTCAAGTGACAAGTCTAACCAGGCATTATAGTCTGGTTAAACGACACGTTAATGCAAGGGTCAGCTCATTCAGCTGCTGTCCTGACTTATCTTATGAATGTCGTGATAGGTAATGGGAACGATAGGGCGTCGGCCTTACATCCGAGCTTGTCTTATCGCCTCAAGCAAAGGGTCTAACCAAGCATGATAATTTGGTTAAATGATACATTGATGCAAGGATCAGCTTGCTCGGCTGGTGTCTAGGCTTATCCCACGAATGCAGTGATAAGCAATGAGAAAGATAGGATGTCGACCTTGCATCCGAACGCATCCTACCCCCTCAAGCAGGGGTCTAGCCAAGTGTGATAGTTTGGTTAAATGATACGCAACTGTAAGGGTCAGCTCATTTGACTTGTGCCCGAACTTATCCCATGAATGTCATAATAGACATTGGGACCATAGGACGTTGACCTTGCAACCAAACTCGTCCTAGCCCCTTAAGAAAGGGCCTGATCAAGTGTGATAGTTTGGTTAATTGATACACTGATGTAATAATCAACTTGTTTGGTTGATGCCCGGACTCACCTTACAAATGTAACTTAATCTTTTATCCCATTACACCTTCAGTGCCTAAGTGGGAGGGAGTGCGTATGTAGCTAAGACAAGCTTAGGTTATCAGGACTCTCTCTATGATGATATGAGCAATGCCCCTTTAGCCCCAAAGCGTTAAGAAGCCTTTTAATCATTCGACTAATTTCCTAAGCAAACAACTAACGCAAGAGTATATTACACGAACAACAAACATAGAGATACACCACCGAGTATATAACCAAGCACATGAAGTAACCATGCACATTAAGCAAAATAAAGTGTGATAACATATGCTCCCACATGCAAACTAAGCAAAGAAAGAAAACAACTAGTTTGAAAAATTTGGAAAACTCTAAAGAAGAGAGTGCTCAGTGGAGGATGCATTGAACTTGGGTTCCATCTTCTCCATCATCGTCTTCTATTTACTTGGTTATAAAAAACCTTCGAGAACAATTATATGTTTGGCTGTAAGAGGAATGACCTCAAGGTGACCCATGAGGAAATGATTATTTCACTCTGCTCTTCCATTTGCTAATGATGAACTACAGGGGGCTACCCATTCACTCAACCATAAATGGTACCAAAGTAGGCCTTCTCTGATTCGGCCATGATGAGGCCAAGTCGGCCACAACGACCTCTTCAATTTGCCCATGATAAGGCCAAGCCGGAGAGTGTTTGATTCGGCTGTGACAATATCTTCTATTCGGTCATGGCAGCCTCACTAATTCGGCTATGATGAGGGCAAGTTGTAGACTCTTCAATTCGGATGCAGTGACACCTTCAATTCGGCCGCAGTGACCTCTTCGATTGGGCTATGACGATGCCGAGTTGAAAAGTCTTCAATTCAGCCACGATGACCTCTCTGATTCGGCTATGACAATGCCGAGTTAGACTGTCTTCGATTCGGCCGCGATGATATCTCCGATCTG
>JAKOGI010002612.1:42500-67500 GCA_029747015.1 Carnegiea gigantea | reverse complement strand
CTCCTAGTCTAATTCACAGAGCCTTTCCAATAGCTATAAAAAAGGGCTAACTCCCTAGGGTGCAACAGGTCGAAAAACCATTGAGAGCAGCATAGAGTTACAAAAAAAGAGAGCTATAATCCATCTTCTAAAAGAGAGTGATAGTTTTAGCAGAGGGAAACCACATCAGTTTCATAAACCGTCTTCTACTAGGTTCTTAAAGGATTCGGGTGGGGTTATCCTGAGGGCGCCTTTTATAACTTTCCCCTCCTTTCTCTTCACACCTTTTTTTTTAATGAAATTTAGTTGATTATAATTTGGCAAAGATCTAATCTTTTAAGATGGTTTAATCCTCGTCCACCGTAACAATTTAAAAAATTTACCTTTTTTTTTTCTCATTTTGGATGATATTGTGCCTTGATTGTATGAAAAGTTCCAACTTGTTACTTGAATGTATGTTAGTATGATTAAGCTTTAGTTTCCCATATTGATTAGTAGAGATCGTTAGTGATAACGGACAATGATAGGATGCACTCCATCACATCACTGTATCTTTGCCCTAAATTTAGAACCTCGGTTCAAGATCAAGGAGTCATGATGGTCCCCAAACTAGGGATTGTCTGGGATCTTCCCAAAACCCTTTTTGAAGCAGATTTAAATTTTTTTCCTTCGTTGCCCTTATCAATATGATCTGCTTCAAAAGGTGTCATAATTTGCAAGTTTTTCTTACTGTTGGTTTTTGTTCCTGTATTGGTAAACTTGAGGAAATAGATTCAAATGATGGCAGTGAAGTATGCCTCGACCAGAATCACGGTTCTAATCCGGCTCATGAACCCTACCCAGGTTCCTGGATTGGACGTGCGCACAGATTCTTGGTCAGGCTAAAGAAGTTGCTAGGACCCAAGCACGTGAGGATTGGACCTAATCCTGCCAAGGGAACCCTCTCGAGTTCTCTGGTCAGGCCCAAGGCCCAGCTCCTTGTGTTACTCTAGGCTCGGGTTTGCCTTACTTACAATTAAAAAAATAAAAATAAAAAAAGAAATAATTTGTTTTCTAGAAAAATGTAAAAGTACCTAGGACACAAGCCCGACCATTGCTGAGGGAGTGCACCCCTGGGGAGGCGGATCCTTATAGTGGTAATTCCACTGGGGATTTTTTAACAGGCAAGATTTGAACTTCAATATGGAAAATTATCTTAACTATACTTGCACTATGCATACTTGCATTATAAGACACGGCCTATCGAGGTCAATGATATCTCTAGGCATAACCCTGATTCTACTCCTCTGGAAAGTGGTTGGTCACTTGGTGAATCTGTTTAGACTTCTAATTGAGCAGGTAGTTGCTTCACCCAGTCATGACATACTTTATCGGTCCCTATGACTCAGGGAAGCATCTAAAACATTGTAGTCATAGCATGTATGCCATTGGTGGCATAGAAAGCGTTAGGTCATGAGAGGACTGTTTTAAACCTAACTTAAAACCCATGCACCATAGAACTCTTGTTTAGGTTAGAACTCATGTCTATAATTGACACCTTTTGAAGCAGATCATATGATTTAACTTCTTTAGTCAAAGGACTATGCCTTGATACTGTGAGTCATAAAAGAGCCTAGATTAGGAAAACTAAGCTTAGGTATTGAATAAGGAGCTAAAATGGTTTCTGGACTAATTGAGTCCTAACGGGTCTCTTGTTCCAAAATCCAAAAGGTTATAACTCCAGTTTGGAGTACTAACTTCAGTTTGGAGTACTAGTTTTGATTTTAAAAAAAAAAAAAGGAACCCTAGGAATTAGATTAAGAACCGAAATGGTTTTTGAGCAAATTGGGTCCCAATAGGACTCTTGATCCAGAATCTAACAGGTTCTAACTCAAATCTAGAAGTACTAGTTTTAGCCAAAAGAAAAAAGAAGAGAGAGAGAGAGAGAGAGAGAGAGAGAGAGAGAGAGAGAGAGAGAGAGAGAATCTGCACTTGGTTTGTTAAGGAAAAAAAAAGGAAAAAGAGGAATTGGTAGTCTGTATCTAAGAGCACAATGGAGTCTATCTCAGGCCCAAAACCCAGCCAGGATACATCAATTGCAGAATTTGTAAGTTTGCATGCATAAAAGTTCAGTAGAGAGTTAGAACCAAAAAAGGTAAAATGTGCCCCTGGTTAGAACCCGACCGGGATCCCCTTAGGAAAGGTTTCTATCATTGTAGGATCTGCATTGTAAAATTGAATTCTGGGCTCTTAGTCTTAGAGTAAATCTATAAGTCATGTAGGATCATTAACAAAAAGCACGAACAGGCCCGCAAGCACATGGGTGTAGCAGTGTAGATTAAAAGATCGTTCTCAAGTACTAAAGTAATCTATCGAGTCAAAGCCTATTAGAATTTGTTAAGCGACAAATCCTTTCAAATGGTCGATTTAAATAAACTATTTAACTATTTGAAAATTTAATAATGGAAAAACATCTAGGAATTTGATTCACTAAGTAAAGATTCAGATCATGGATTTAAGCATGCACGTTTCATAGGAAGAACGATTTAAGGAATAGCAATCAAATTGAATTTAATCCTTTCTTTCAAAGCAGACCAAATTGCCAAAACAAATTCAACTAACACTCTCTCAAGTGTATTTGATTTTAGTCTAGGTTAAAGATTTATGAATGCTAAGTCTCCTTTTAACAAGCAATTCTCTCTCGAGTTTTACTAAATTATGTTCTATCAAGTCAATCAAGTAGAGAGTTTCACCTTCAGTATCTCACCCTACTACCTAATATAAGCAAGCAAAATTGGTCAAATTAAACTCACATCATTCCAATTTCAAGATAGACATGAGTCATTCCAAACATGAAACAAGCACAAGAATTTAGGAATAAAGGATCCAACAACAATTCTATGGCTAAAAAATCCCTAGATTAGATAAAACTACTCACTTATGCTTCTAAATTCAACTAAAACAAGAGTTTAAAAGCAAATTCAAAATAAGGAAGGAAAAATTTACGACAATGGCAGCCCTTGAATTGTGCAACAATCTTTAAGCTTCCAAGAGCAAGTTTCTCCCTTATAATCTCAATGAAAACTACACTAAAACCAAACTAAACTAAAAAGATGTGAATATAAGACTATGGTTGCTGAATAGGATCTTTTTCTACTCTGAAACATGCCCTTTTAAGCAGTCAACAAAATAACTTCAGCCGTATAATAGAGGAAAACAAAGAGGCTAGCAGTTACTAGGTAGCCATGGTCTGTGGTAGTCACTACGGTCTAACTGTTGTCTTAGCTAGAATCGAATTTTCTGCTCTTCTCATACTCCACGGACATGGCATCTCAGGGGCATCCGTGGGGTCAACATACACTCAAATGAGGGTTAAATGCCGGGTCAAAATGGTCCAAAATCTTACAAATGTCATCAAAGAACCATATCCAAGTATAAAACAAGAGTAAGAGTATAAATTTTAACATTAAGAATGTAATTCTCCTAAAAATGCAGCAAAATGACCCTATAATAATATCCATTTTGAGTACTTATCAAACTCCCCCATGCTTGAATCATTGCTTGTCCCTAGGCAACACTAAGACCAGAAATTATTCAAATCCTCCTCAAGGTAGACATTGGTAGCATCTCGTTGGCAAAGCTGATCCAAAGTTTGCCTAAAAAGGTGCAAAAATCATTTCACAAACAGACTAAGGAATGAAATTTTCGAAAACCACTTGATATACCACAATGTCAAATTTAAATCAATCCTCCCAAATCATCAAATACAATCATATTAACATATTAAACAAATGGAGCTAGCAATGCTAGTAGAACCGCACTATAGTCATGTGGCACTCATCAGTCATGCGCTTGAAAATACATAAAGGTTCCCTCAATTCTCATTCCATAGACTCAAATCTACTATAAGCTTGACAAGGCTATCTAATTCGCTATCACTAAGGTTATAATGGGGACATGGGTAACGGTAAGGGGGGAAATAAATGTTTTGGAAATGTGAAGCTAGAAGCCATAGACGAAGAGCTAAACGTTTCCAATGTATCATACAGCATTCCCCCTAAACAAATACAATTCATCGGCAAAATACATCCCAATTGAGGTGATAAAGAGTTGAAAGTCATAAAAACTTTTTTTTTGGTTACAATCCAAATAAGGCTAACACTCTTTTTATTATTTCTTCTCTTATGTTTTCTTTTATTCGTTTCTTTTTCTTCTCCCTTTCTTTTTTTTTTTCCCACAAAGAGTTAACTAAGGGAAATCTTCTATAAATGGAGAATTTCAACTCTTCTCTAATCTTTGGGCAACAAGACAAGGGATCTCTTATATCAATACAAGGACACACATCCCTTCACCAAACAACCAAATCCACCAAAAAGATTGCGAAACACCTTACTAGTTTCCAATTAAACTCGATGCAAGGATAAAATGCACCTTTAGTCTTCGCTTCAAGGTTAAATAATCATTTGGCCAAAGGCTATGGCAGGAGGTTCAAATCAATAAAAACGGATATAAACTCAAATGGGCTAACAAGGGATATAAGATATAGTAAAGGTGGCTATTTGGTCTTTTGGGTTACCAAGTCGAAGAATGCCTCAATCATAACCCCTAAACGCATATGCGAAATGTGATCTTGAATGAGAATCAAAGCAAGTCCTAGAGAAATGATGTCAAGGAATTGTCGCACATGAATTGACAAGAGATTAAATTGATAAATTAGTCTTTAAAAGCTCAAAGCCAAACACAGGACATCTACCAAGGTCATAACTAGCTCATTAGTGCACACATTCCAAAATTCATATAAAGAGTCATGAGGTCATCAACTCGCTCTCAACATATGGTCAAAACATGAAGCTCCTTTTTAGAAACTTATTCTCAAATATTTTTACGCACAATTGGGCAAATCAAAGGATCAATCTAAACCAAATAAGTCCACCTAATCTACAAAGATCATCATCGC
Source organism: Carnegiea gigantea (assembly GCA_029747015.1). Taxonomy (NCBI): domain Eukaryota; kingdom Viridiplantae; phylum Streptophyta; class Magnoliopsida; order Caryophyllales; family Cactaceae; genus Carnegiea; species Carnegiea gigantea. The sequence goes on along the minus strand of JAKOGI010002612.1, from coordinate 62,585 downwards.
AGCATTATTTTTTCTTTTTTCTCTTTTTTTCATTTTTTTATTTTAATTTTTTTTTTTTTGCTTATTTGTTTTTCAAAGATGCATGCTTCTAATAACTTGTTCATGTAAAATGCAAAAACTATGAAAAGAAACTCTAAAATGCAACCTAAAATGAAAAGAAACCTAAATGAACTTCTAAAATTCTTCTAACCACATAAGATTAAAACCTATAATGTAACCCCAAATGCAATCATGAATAATATATACAATACATACACAAGCACACACCAAACCAAATTAGGCATCAGACGCCATCAAATAAGGACTAACTCCCCCATGCTTGAACCAAACGTTATCTTCAATGTGTGCACATAGTAGAAAAAGGAAGGGGAGTAGCAAAAAGCAATCAAGAAGGGGGTGAGGGAGGTGGATGGGGTGGTTGGCCACAAGAGATATGCCAATCATGCCTGGTCTCTAAACAAGTCTTATAGTCCTTGAAGTATTGAGTTTGGGTAGCAAGCATCCCACAGAGCTCATCGTGGCGCTCTTAGATAAAGTGACGAAAAGCGGCGTTCTCAGAAGCAACATATGCTTGAAGGGATACTTGCTCCTCCTGAATAGACTTAAGGGTGGCTTGGATGTTAGCATAGTTAGTTTTGGGTGGTTGGGAGGAAGCACTAGGTCTGGCTTGACTAGAATAAGAGGGTGGAAGGGGTGCGGTTAAAGAACCTCGGCGTCGCCAAGTACCCAATAAAGGTTAGCCTGGTGAAGTAAGATAGTTCAATTAACATTAGGAAGCGGCAGAAGCTGATCCCCGGGATAAATCCAGTACAAACATCCAGCCTCTACTTTAAAAAAGATCATTATCTCAAAAGCGACTTGATCAAGCCGCTCAGACCCAGATACTCTATCCTCAGGGTTGGGCTCAACCCCCAAAAATCTAGCAATAGTACTGACAATACTACCAATAACTCTCCTACCGTTAGTGGTAATAGCAGTACTATGCAATTGCCCGGCCAAAATCCCCTCGGCGTCAAGCGAAACACCATCAAGCATACAAGATAAGAAATATAACTCAGACAATCTTGTGACATTCAAACTATCATCCCGAGCAAAGAAACAACAAGCTAGGATACGCTGAGCTACCCGAATGCAAGGGTTCTAAATATGGATGCATTTAAAAGAACTAGTACTATACCTAACACTCCCCGAAAGCTCGCCCCAAAATGCATTTGGGTTGAATTCTTGGGGGACTTGTCGGTTTGGTAAATCCCTATTAGATGGAAAATCAAATATAATGTTGAAGGTACCTAAGCTCAGCTTATAAAATTGCCCTTGCAGATAAAATGAAATGTACCCTGCTTGACATTGAGGCCCTCTAGTAACCTCAATATGCAATGTACTCAGGAACTCTAAGGTCAGGTCTCGATATATATGCTCCTAAAGTTCAATGAAATGTCCCATGCCCCCCATGTAAGCAACCAACGTATATCATCTAGCATTCCTAAATGGCCTAATATTCCTCATCATAATAACGAGTTGCCACAATCATGCGTTCATTCAAATAAGCATATCTAGTCACATGATCAAGGTTGGTTAAACTAAGAAGATGAGGAATGTTACCTTGAGCTCGTGTGTTGGTGGAGGTTCAGGAGGTCTGTTGAGGCCGAGAAGGTGCTTGACTAGATGATCCTACCTTCTTGATAATCCTTTTTTGCTTGGTGGGTGCCATGGAGTAATGGCCCGAACCTAAGATTCATGCTAATTACTCGAAATGATCCTAATCATAAATTAATCAATTTGGGCGCCGCATTTCAATTTAATATTTTATATATATGCATATATATTTGTGCATCACAGGTTGAAACGACGATGTGACCTCAAAATGAATCTCATTATGCTGTTAGATAATTCATTCAAGTGTTAATAAATATTTGAATTATCCGTTGAGTAAACATTAGCCTAATTATCAAGGGCTAATTTGAAAAGCGATAATGATAATAATATGCGAATTAATTTAATAGCAATATAACAATAATAAAAGGGCAAGTTATGTATATAAAAAGAGTGAGTTGATAATGAAAAATGAAAATGTCTTATCCCAACATTACTTCCAAAGCTGTAAAATTCAATTTATTAATTCTAGCCAAAATATTAATTCAATTTTTCATACATGTATATATGTAATGAATGGTAATAAAATAAAATAAAATAAAGATAAGAGAGGGAATTAGGATAAATATAAGGAAATTCTAGAAAAAGATTATGTGTCAATAAATGAAACGGTAAAAATAAAAAGGAAAAAAGAATTAATTAAAAATCTAAAATAAACAACCCAAATCATAATAAACCAAAAAATCAATAATAACAAAACCCCAAAACCCCATGACTTTCCCTTATCAGACCCGAGGCCCCCCTCTGTTTCTGCTCTGCTCCCCCCGCCCCTGCCCGCGCTCCACCGCCGTTCACCGCTGCCACTGTCGCCGATCCTCTGTCATGCTACTTCCAGCTATCTGCCACCGCCCTGTGTCACCATCCCAACCGGTTCTCTCTCCTCTTTAAGTGTGTTCAAGTGGTTGAGGGGTGAAACCCTAACTATCCTTAATTCAATTTTTGATCTTTTATGCTTGAATTTTGTTAGTAAATGGTGTGATTAACATTGATGAGTATTATTTGCAAATTTCTTGAATCATTGTGGTTATTTGAATTGAGTTGTGAACTTGAAAGATTAGGATAAGTATGGTGAGTGAGAGGTTTGGAAATTATGTTGAATATTGGTTCTTAATGGCGACGTTAGAAGGAGATCAAAGTGAAGACCATGTTGGTTGGATGGGTTGGGACCATAAGCTTGAGAGATTAGGGTTTATAGTTTGATTAATGCTCAAGTTAATTATATTGAGTTATTAGTGTTTAAATGAGTTACGTGAGAATTGAATAGAGAAATACATGTGTATATATATATATATTGAGGTTAATGGGTGTATTATGTTTGGATCATGACTTGCTAATTAGAATGAATCTTCGAATAAAATTAACAAGAATTGGTGCTAAATTTTGTGTAGCTGGTGTGTGTTGTCATGAGTTGGTAATTTAAGGTTAGATGTTTGGGTGAAGTTTAAGCTTACTTAGTTGGTTTTAATGGTGTTTAAGCAAATCTTTGGTGATAATCAAAAGAAAATAAAGAGGTTCAAACATATTTAATATGTTGTTGCACAAGTACATCACAAAATCTAAGTTCCAAGTGAGGGTGGTGGAAAGGAGAATGGAGGGAGATATAGTGGCTTTGAATGTTTGAAAATCATGAACTAAATATGGGGTTAGTGAGATTCTAGGCTATGGTTATTAAAGGAGAGGGAAAGGAGAAAGTAGTTTTAGGGGATTTGGAGCTATTAACATAATATGCCTTTGTGGGTTATTTCACCAATGATAATTGCATGATTGGGACTCAACTTGAGCCTGAGACCAAGTTCATGAAGTTGCCTTAAACCGTATCGCAAACCAAGGTTTAATGACCAGCAACAAATTGTTAAAGAGAAAAGCAATAGCCATAATAATATCGTTAATGATAATTATGGTAAAGATAGCCACAATTTCAATAATAATAATAATAGTTATAATAATCACAATAATAATAACGATAATAACGATTGATAATGTTGCTAGTTTAGCAAGTGTAAAGAACTTTCCATAATAATTCGAATGGTATTGGCGATATCGTCATTAATAAAAACCTTAAGACGAGCCACACCGTTACGTTGATTGAACGTGCAATAAACAATCGTTAGCAATAAGAGGAAGATGAATAAACATAAAAATAAAATAGAACCAAATTAAGTTAATAATAATTCTTACGCTATTAACAAAAATAGAAGTCGAGTGAATTTAAATTATTCATTAAACCAAGAAATTTAATAAAATTTCTTCGTCTTGCACTAATCGAGCAAATGACATAATTGGAGCAGAAGTGAGACCACCTCTATCGCTTCAAGCTGCCGACAAATGATTTTTAATAAAACAGAGAGAGATTCTCAAAGACTAGATACGTACATTCCTTATGATTTTCGAAAACTCACATGTTTTTCAATTATGCAAAAACAATATAATATTCATATAATGAATCAGTTTATCTAATATTTTGTCACATAAGCAAGTGGCTCCACCAATTATCAATCATCAGGGCTTATACCCTTCAATTTACCTACGCAGCTGCAGCTCAGGCTTCTCGATCGACCTGGGAGGTGTGCACCTATCTGAAGATCACTGCAGATGTAAACAGGGGTCCAGCAGTTCCAGATAATAACCAGCAAATCAACTTTACTAATGTATTCTCTCTCTTCTGTTTGGAAAATAAAATGCTTTCGAAGGCGGGCGCCCAACTAATTAAACTCAAAGTTTATTTTACTATATAGGGATGTACGTGCTGAGTTTCAGCTCATATTTCGAATGTTTTATGTTTTATGTTTTAGGTAAGGGATCAATGAACAGTCCTCCTCCCGGTAAACCAGAGAGTGGCAAGAAATGAAAGAGTGTTACAATTTCTTTTGCTGAGGATTCACTAGCCAAAAGCTCACAGTAATTTATAGGCTAGCATCCTAAGAACCTAATGGTTGTGTATTCTTTTAGACATCGCAGTTACTAGTATTTTGTAATCATACATTGAGCTATCAGGGGCATTACAAATTGTATAAATGGTTGAATCTGTGTTATTTCAATTATTTGATGAGTCAGGTGATTAAATGGGTAACACAGTGATACAGGTAAATTCGATTAATCTTGTTCCATTACGGGACAGCGGTAATGCCCACAATCAAAAGACTTCTGCTGCCAATCAATAGTAAATGAGTAATTAAGTTAGAATAATCAGGCATTAGGAGCTGGGGACATCACACATGGCTGCAACAATAGAAGAAGAATTAAAACTAAAGCCTAAAAAATAAAATTTGGGAAAGAAAAATGAAGAATTTAAGTTAAAAAGTGGAAGAATTAGAGAGGGAAGAAGATGGTCATGGAGGATGGGTGAAGATGGGATGAGGTTGAAGAAGAAATGGTGGAAAGAGGTAAAATTTGTGGGATAAACAGAAAGATTAAGTGAAAAGGCGAAGTTTTAAGGGGAAATGGAGTAAAAATGAGAAGAAAATGAGGGAGAAATGGAGGTTTAGTAATGGTGGGTTTAGACAGAGAAAGAGGGAGGTAGAAGGAGAGTGTGTTGAGGTTGAAGATGAATTTGGGAGAAAAGGAAGGGTCACTGTTAAATTCGTGAGTATACAACCACAAGAGGGGGGTGAATTGTGGTGTCTGATTTTCGCGTTGTAAATAACAAACACCCTCACAGAGGTTATTCTCAGATGACAAACACCCTAGTGACTTGTTTGCAGGGGGTGTTCTCAAATATTGCAAATGCGAAAATCACCAAGATAAATGCGGAAAATAAAGCACACACACAATTTTTACGTGGAAAACACCTCTAGCCCAACTAAGGTGTGAAAAACCACGACCTACCTCGTGTAGGATTTAACCACTTTCACTAACGGGCTTCACACGTTACAAATGTAACACACCTTGTTCCAACTTGCAACCACATAACCTTCTTCTCTAAGAAGGGTTACACCACGTCCAAATCTCACCAGATTGGACACGTCCAAAGTCCACACGACTGAGGACCACTCACTCACTTTTCTGATCCAAGATCAGGGTTACAAAACACCTTACGGGGGTGCTTCTGATTTAAGCAGATGTAAGGTACAATGAGGTCCTAGTATGCCAATATCTTGAAAGCTCAGTTTAAACACAACTTGTCTCGGTTTTTCTTTTCTCAAGCGTAACTCGAAAAATTCTTCTCACTAGAAAAACCACTTTTGAAATTTTCCCCTTTTTGCGTATGTTGTGTATGTTTCTCGTCTTTTCTCCTCTATGCAAATGGGAGTGAAATGCTGAGATTTTAAACACAAAATCCAACGGTCAAAAATAAGGAGAGGTGAAAGAATCAGCTAAGTATGGAAAACGATTTTCAAGCAAGAAATACTCCCTAACGGTTAGTGATAAATTTTTTCCAAAATATAAGGGATTTGTTATCTTAAGAGATAACCCTTATCTTCCCATAGCCGTGAAGAAGATTCAAATGACAACCAGAAATCTTCAGCTTTTGAAATTTTATCATATCCGAAAATATAGGCAAAGGGAATCTTTTAGTTTTGGCAATTCTCCCAAAACCTATTTTCGCAAATCTCCCATAACATTTTCAAGAAATATCCTTTCCAGAAAAATAGCAATCTTGGAATTTAAAGAAAGTATTCTGGAGATCTTGGCCAACCGAAATAAATTTTCAAAGATAACCGGCTATGGCCACTTCAATTCAGAAACACCCTAGGCATCCTGTTTGCAGGGTTGTTCGCAACTGGTGTTCTGAAGCACTTAGCGCAAATACCGATTCAAGAGGTGTTTAAAATGACGTTTTCAATATTGGCATATTAACAAGAGTCTAAATAAATAAAACCTATATACCCAAGACTTCTTGTTTTGAACCAGTCATCTTGTCCAAGATTTGTAGAGCTGCTGTGAACACCAAGGCCATCTTGTTTGCTGGGGTTGTTTTTTGCATTGCTAGAGTTCAGGAACATGCCTTACAATCAACTGTCGAGAGGGTGTTCTTGACTTAATATAGAATCACCAAGTAAAACCTGTTTTGAAGACTTGTTCTCACATGTAGCAAACCAGTTAATACAATAAAGATCACAAACACCAGTTAGGCCTGTTTGGAGATCGTGTTTGGAGCAACATTACTTGGACAAAGTTTTACACTTGGATTTGTTATCATCAAAACTAAATATACTCAACAAATTCCCCCTTTTTGATGATGACAAACCAAGTGACCATATTAACAAAATTAAAAAGCTTAACAACGAACGATTAATGCTGATAGGGATCCTCTAGGTGCTAGGTCATAGATCATATGGTCTTATTCGTATGGTCTTATTCCCCCTTTTGGCATCATTAAAAAGCATAAACAACAGTATGAATGCAAGAAAAGAGATATAGAGCATAAGGTGCAAGAAGCATCATGAAAGAGATATTGCATTAAAAACAGTACAATGCCAAAGACGAAGAGGGGAGGAGGAAACAAGAGAACAGCCTAGAGAATTAGGGTGCAGGGGGTGGTCTCGTTTGCAGAGGAGGAATGCTGGGGGCAAAAGTGGAGAGAAGGACAAGCAATTCCTCATGGCGTTTGGCGGAGAGGGCTTGCTCCTCAGCCAGAGCAGCCTTGACAGCTGAGAGCTCATCCTTGAGGCGAGCATTGTCCTCAAGAACAGCCTCAAGTTTGAAGGAAGGTTGCCCAAAAATAGGTGGTCGAGGTGGTCGACGACCCTGTTTGGAGACTGATCCTTCGCCAACCTCATAGCCACACCCGAGCAGAGTGTCAATCCCAATCTCATCAACGACTTGGGCCTCCACTCGCCGTGTGAGCACTATCCCAAGGTGCTCAAACACCCTTGTCAGCAGAAACCCATATCCAAGATCATGGGCCCGGGTGGTGTTCGCAATTCGCCCTATGTGGCGAATCATGATTGCAGGGAGGTTGATTGGTTCCTCCCGATCCAGTAAGTCCACCAGGCATTGATCGAGGGCATCAACTGAGTTTCGCCCTTGACTTCGCGGAATTATGTTCTTGATAGTGAACATAAACAATAGTTGGTGCAGGGAGGTCATTTCACCCTTCTTAACAGAGAGGGGTGTTCTCAGGCCCTGTTTTTGACTGAGGCGTTGGGACACCTCTAGGAGCCTGGCTGTTTCTAGGGCTGTTTTGTCTTCCCTCACATACACGTCAAAGCCTTGGGAGGGTACTCCCAAAATTTTCCCTAGTGTGGGCGCATCAACTTTAATGCGTTGCCCATTCACAAAACTAGTCACCACCCCTTCGGTGACACCGCAGTTGGCGTAAAACTCAGCCAACTCAGGTACAGAACACCCCAGCTGGGTGTTTGCAAACAAGTCGAGCCAGCCTTGAGCGCGCAACTTGGTCAGGAACACCCCCAGACCCTGTTCCTCGAAAAAGCTTACATTCACTACCTTCCCCCTGACGACATTGCGCTTAAGCAACTGCGCATGTTTGTCAGACATAGGAGAGGGAGTGAACTGCTTTGGGCGTTTGGGGGCAGGAATAGAGGTGGTAGCTTCTGGTAGGGGGGCTGTTCTGGGCTTTCGCTTGAGGGGTGTTTTTGCAGGAGAGGGCTTCACAGTAGGTTTAGTGGTTGATTTTGGAGGGGCTTGTTCTTCAGAGGACTCGGAGAACACCGGTGTCCCCTGTTTGAAGGAGGTCTTCTCAGAGTCAGAACTCAAGAACCCTTCGGTAGAAGAGGAGGAAATCTCCTCGATGACAGGAGCAGAGGGTTTGGACATACGGGGGGAAGATTGAAAAGCTAGTCTCGAAGATTTGCGAGAAGGCTTGGAGGATTGTGGAGAAGAGGGAGTTTGAGAGGGCTGAGACCTTGGTTGTGGCCTTATTCTTTGCGTTCTACTACGCCTGGCCACTATTTTCACCCTTTTCCTTTTCTCTCCAGTTTGAGCGACCGGAGTGGGGGTTTCAGCTTCAGGGAGAGAATCCTTCTCTAAACTCTCCTCTGATGTCTCATTCGACTTCCCTTGGAAATCGACATCTAGATCCTCCACAAACACACCTTCGACAGAGGCAGCCCCTGTTTCTGGCGCTGTTTTAGGAAACAACCTAGAAGAACAGGGCTCAAAATTAAACCCTTCAGGGGTTTCCAAGATTTGGTCTTGAGACCCCGATAGTGTACCCTCTGACTCGACGTTAATGGGACAAGCAATTGTCCCTACAAGAAACACCAATTCCCTTTTACATTCGAAGGGAATATCAACCATCCCCATTCCCACTGAGTGTAGGGACAAGCTTTTCAGGAATTTGAAAGGCTTGTACAGGATTGGGCGAGGGGGAGCAGGGACTGAGGACGCAAGAATGAGGTCGTTTGATTGAGAGGAGTTGTTGAGAGCCATTGTTGCTAGAGGAGAGAGATTAGGGTTTAAGGCTTTGCAGGTTTCTCAGATTTTGCAGTACTGAGAACAGGGCATATAAAAAGAGAGAGAGAGAGAGCACCCAAAATCTTTTAGAAGATTTCTTGGTTTACAACAGGTGTGAGACTTAAAAGCTTGTGCCTTGGGAAGGAAAAACACCTCGAGCAACCAAGGGGCGTACATGTTCTCTTCGTTATGCCTGTTCTTTGCCGTCTGATCTTGATTGGACTTAATGGTATTAAGGCGGCTTCAGTACATCCCCTTATGCTGCACTAAGTGGATAAGTAAAGACAAAATGCACGCAATTCGAGTGTATGCAATAACATCCGTTGTTAATAAGATTTGCAAACAGGGGGAGAGAACAGGGTGTAAAGGTTGATCTTACCAAACCCAGTTCATGTTCTGGAAACAGGTAACTCAGGGTGTTCTCACCAGCCCTAGTTCCAGTCTATTTCTCTTAAATTGATCTCTAGCTAGTGCCTTAGTGAATATATCAGCAATTTGATTTTTCGTTGAGCAAAAGTTCATAGAGATTAAACCCTTTTCAACATTATCTCTCAAGAAATGATGTCGAATGTCAATATGCTTTGTTCTTTTATGTTGACATGGATTTTTGGCAATGTTAATTGCACTTGTGTTATCACAAAAAATAGGAATGCATCCAATGTCAACACAAAAGTCCTTAAGCTATTGTCTTATCCACAACAGTTGAGCACAACATGAAGCTGCTGCAACATATTCAGCTTCTGCTGTGGACATGGCAACTGAAAGTTGCTTCTTGGTAGCCCAAGATACCAAACAACGTCCAAGAAAGTGAGCCATACCTGAGGTACTCTTTCTATCAACTAGGAATCCAGCATAGTCAGCATCAGCATATCCAATAAGATCAAAATTGCAACCTCTAGGATACCATAAGGCTAAATTGGGTGTATGTTTCAAATATCTTAGTATCCGTTTCACAGCCTTAAGGTGAGTTTCCTTAGGATTAGACTGAAAACGGGCACATAAACCAACACTAAAAACAATATCTGGTCTACTAGCGGTTAGGTATAGGAGTGACCCAATCATGCCCCTATAGAGTTTCTCCTCAATTGAGGGACTCCCATCATCCATAACCAACCTGGTTGAAGGAGAAATAGGAGTGTCTACGGGTTTGGCCAACTCCATCCCAAAATGCTTAAGTAGCTCCTTGATATACTTTTGTTGATGGATCATGGTGCCGTTTGGAGTTTGCTTGATTTGTAAGCCTAAGAAAAAGTTAAGCTCACCCATCATGCTCATCTCAAACTCACTCCTCATCATATTTGAAAATTCATTGCATAAATCATGATGAGTTGCACCAAATATAATGTCATCAACATATATTTGGACAATCAATAAATGTTCCCCCTTAGATTTTAGAAACAAGGTATTGTCTACCTTGCCTCTTCTAAAATCATTTTCAATTAAAAAACTTGACAACCGTTCGTACCAAGCTCTAGGAGCTTGTTTTAGGCCATAAAGAGCTTTGTCAAGTTTGAAAACATGGTTAGGAAATTCACTGTTTTCAAAACCAGGGGGTTGTTTAACATACACCTCTTCTTTAAGGTATCCATTGAGGAATGCACTTTTCACGTCCATTTGATATAGCTTGATTTCCATATGAGCTGCAAAGGCTATTAAGATTCGAATAGCCTCAATTCTAGCAACTGGTGCAAAGGTTTCTTCATAATCGATCCCTTCTTCTTGATTATACCCTTGAACAACCAGCCGTGCCTTGTTCCTAGTGACTGTTCCTGACTCATCCAGTTTGTTTCGGAACACCCACTTGGTTCCAATGATTGTTCTCTCTGCAGGTTTAGGTACAAGGTGCCATACTTTGTTTCTTTCAAATTGATGAAGCTCTTCTTGCATTGCCGTGACCCAATCTGAATCTGCAAGAGCTTCATTCACACTTTTTGGCTCAATGTTAGAAAGAAAAGCATAGAAAGCACAAAAATTCTTAAGTTTAGATCTAGTTTGCACTCCAGTATTAATGTCTGACAAGATTTGATCAAGAGGGTGCGAACTATGGTGCTTCCATGGTCTTGGATTAAGTGGATCCACATACACATGCTCTGTTCTAACTGAAATGTGTGTAGGATCAGGCTCAAGAACACCTCCTGATCCTGTTTCTGCACCTGTTTGCAAGCTTGTTCCTGAAGAACATGGTTCCGAGCAGGGTTCAACGGTGTTACCCCCTGTTTGGTGTTCACCTTGCCTGCTGTTCTGAGAAACACCCTCAGGAGTTGTTTTCTCCATGATGTTCTTACCTCGTTTATCTTGGAGCAACACTTCTTTTCGAACAAGACCTAATTCAAGTTCATCTTCCTGTGCATCATTCTCACTCAATAAGTTAGATTCATTAAAAAGCCCATGCACACTTTCTTCAACACACAAGGTCCTTTTGTTAAAGACTTTGTATGCCTTGCTGTGAGAAAAATAGCCAAGAAATATTGCCTCATCACTCCTAGGGTCAAACTTTCCTAAGACATCCTTCCCATTATTATGCACAAAACACCTACAACCAAATGTTCTTAGGTGCGTAATATTGGGTGTTCTGCCATTGAAAAGTTCATAAGGAGTTTTGTTCAAAATGGGTCAGATCATGCATCTATTTATAATGTAACATGAGGTGTTCAATGCTTCTGCCCAGAAATACCTAGGAAGACCACTAGCAATAAGCATTGTTCTGGTCATGTCTTCCAGGGTGCGATTTTTGCGCTCAACCACCCCATTTTGTTGGGGTGTTCTTGGAGCTGAGAAGTTATGATCAACACCATGTTCATTACAATAGTTGATAAAACTTGCATTTTCAAATTCAGTACCATGATGAGACCTCAAGCTTACCAATGAGTGTCCTACTCTCTTTTCAATCCTTTTGAGAAGGGCAATAAACTTCTCAAAGGTTTCATTCTTGGATGTCAAGAATAAAGTCCAAGTAAATCGAGAGTAATCATCCACAATTACGAGCACATACCTCTTCCCTCCTCTACTAGCTATCCTCATGGGACCACATAGATCAATATGCAATAATTCAAGAGGTCGGGTAGTGCTTACACACTTTTTAGATTTTAAAGAAGATCTGACTTGTTTTCCTTTTGCACAAGCTTCACATACCTTGTCATCATTATACTTGATGGAAGGTAGTCCCACAACCAAATCTTTGGAAACAAGTTTGTTTAACAAGGACAGGCTTGCATGACCTAGTCTCTTGTGCCATAGCATTATATCATCATTTAATGCATTTAAACAGGTCAGATTATTTTGGGGAAGAGTGGAAATAAAAACTTTATAAACATTTTGACATCGCTTCCCCCTCAACACAACATCTCCTGTGTCGCCATTCACAACCAAGCAACGTGTTTTTGAAAACAGTACTAGGTTGTTCTTGTCACACAGTTGGGACACACTTAGCAAATTGTGTTTTAACCCATCAACTAAGTGCACATTATCAATTGAGTGGGAGAGAGTTTTACCAATATTACCTATACCGACAATTGTCCCAGACTTGCCGTGTCCAAATGCTACACTCCCACCATTCAAAGCTGTAAGTGAGAGAAAATTTGATCTTTCACCTGTCATGTGCCGTGAACACCCACTATCAACAAACCACAACTGCTTGTTTTCAAGGGTGTTAGTGGGGTTGTTTGTAAGGTTGTTCTCTTTCACTTCAGCCTGCAAAACAAATCACGGGTTAGTTTTGGGAACCCAGATCCACTTGGGTCCCATTCTTTTAGACATGTAAAGCTCATCTTTTCTAATCCAGATTTGTTTCACATACCTTTCATTCTTTTCATTGGCATGTTTTCTTAAAGGGCAAGTGTATCTATAATGACCCGTTTTACCACAATGAAAGCAAACGATGTTTTCAGGTAATCCCACATACTTTCTATGTATTGGGTAAACGGTCCGTTTATGCTTGTAACCAAGTCCCTTTTTGTTTCTACTGTGATGAGTGTTTAACCAATCAAGGGCTTGTGAAGATTTGTTCCAGCGTTTGTTTATGGCAAGATCAGTTTCTAATTTTTCTATGGTGGCATTCAAGCTCTGCTTTTCATTTAGCAGGGATTCAACTATTTCTTCCATTTCAAAGAGTTTTTTTCTCCACTTGTGTATAATCGCCTTCTTTTAGAAAGAGGTCTTCTCTAAGCACGTTAATATTCTCATGTAAACCGAGTTTTTCATTTTTGAGAATTTCATTTTCAAGCTATAGGTCACGAACTTCTCTTTTTAGATCAGCACAGGTGTCTATCAAATTATATAGAAGTTCTTCTAAAGTGGCTTCGTTAAGACCATGTACCTTGTTCTTGAGATCTGAGAAGCTGATTGTTGATTCATCATCTGAATTTGAATCACTTTGTGCCATAAGTGCTACGACCCCTTCTTCAGCTTCAGATTCTCCTTCATCCTCAGAGGAATCTCCCCAAGCAGCCAGCATAGCTTTCGAGAATCGCTTGCCTAGATTATTTACAGGGTGTTTTCGACCCTGTTTTCGAGGGTGTTCGGGCATCTGATCTTCTCGAAGCAGAGGACAATTTTTGACTAAGTGATCTGGTTTACCGCACTTGAAACACCCTGTGAGCTGTTCTTTGGGGGTGTTTCTGGACTTACTGAAGTCTTTTCTTTTGTTGTTCTCCTTGACCTTTTTGAAGAATTTCTTGAATTTTCTAGACATTAGAGCCATATCTTCATCTTCAAGGTCAGAGTCAGTGTCCTCATGTGCTTTCAAGGCAAGCCCACGATCCTTCTTTTGCTCCTCTCTTTGTTGTAAGTTCTTTCGGAGTTCAAAGGTCTGGAGATTACCAATCAACTCGTCGAGGGTGATCTTGTTCATGTCTTTAGCCTCTTGGATGGCTATTACTTTGGCCTCCCACGTACGAGGTAAAATTCTGAGGATTTTCCTCATCAACTCTTCAGTGGTGAAAGATCTTCCCAGGGATTTTAACTCGTTCGTGATGTGGGTAAACCGTGTATACATATCCATCACAGTCTCACGATCACCCATATCAAACAACTCATATTGTCGCATAAGTAGCTCAATTCTAGATTGTTTAACCTGACTCGTACCTTCATGAGCAACTTGCAGGGCGTCCGAGATAGCTTGGGCTGATTCACACTCAGAGATGCGAGTGTATTCATCGGATCCTAGGCCAAAATATAGAAGCTTTTTGGCCTTGGCATTTTTCTCCATCTTTTTGTAGTCCTCGATATCAAACTCATGAGGTTCTTTGGGAGCTGTTTTTCCTTCAGGAAAGGTTTTTATGGGAACAAAAGGCCCGTTCTTGATGAGTATCCATAACTCATAGTCTTCGGCTTGTATATAGTTCTCCATCCTATTCTTCCACCAACTATAGTGTTGGCCATTGAAGTAAGGAGGGCGAGTAATGGATTGTCCTTCAAGAATTCCTTGTGGAGTACTCATCTTCAGAATCTCTCAAGGTGTTAACCTTTTGTAGGAGAACCTGCTCTGATACCACTTGTTAAATTCGTGAGTATACAACCACAAGAGGGGGGTGAATTGTGGTGTCTGATTTTCGCGTTGTAAATAACAAACACCCTCACAGAGGTTATTCTCAGATGACAAACACCCTAGTGACTTGTTTGCAGGGGGTGTTCTCAAATATTGCAAATGCGAAAATCACCAAGATAAATGCGGAAAATAAAGCACACACACAATTTTTACGTGGAAAACACCTCTAGCCCAACTGAGGTGTGAAAAACCACGACCTACCTCGTGTAGGATTTAACCACTTTCACTAACGGGCTTCACACGTTACAAATGTAACACACCTTGTTACAACTTGCAACCACGTAACCTTCTTCTCTAAGAAGGGTTACACCACGTCCAAATCTCACCAGATTGGACACGTCCAAAGTCCACACGACTGAGGACCACTCACTCACTTTTCTGATCCAAGATCAGGGTTACAAAACACCTTACGGGGGTGCTTCTGATTTAAGCAGATGTAAGGTACAATGAGGTCCTAGTATGCCAATATCTTGAAAGCTCAGTTTAAACACAACTTATCTCGGTTTTTCTTTTCTCAAGCGTAACTCGAAAAATTCTTCTCACTAGAAAAACCACTTTTGAAATTTTCCCTTTTTGCGTATGTTGTGTATGTTTCTCGTCTTTTTTCCTCTGTGCAAATGGGAGTGAAATGCTGATATTTTAAACACAAAATCCAACGGTCAAAAACAAGGAGAGGTGAAAGAATCATCTAAGTATGGAAAACGATTTTCAAGGAAGAAATACTCCCCAACGGCTAGTGATAAATTTTTTCCAAAATATAAGAGATTTGTTATCTTAAGAGATAACCCTTATCTTCCCATGGTCGTGAAGAAGATTCAAATGACAACTAGAAATCTTCAGCTTTTGAAATTTTATCATATCCGAAAATATAGGCAAAGGGAATCTTTTAGTTTTTGGCAATTCTCCCAAAACCTATTTTCGCAAATCTCCCATAACATTTTCAAGAAATATCCTTTCCAGAAAAATAGCAATCTTGGAATTTAAAGAAAGTATTCTGGAGATCTTGGCCAACCGAAATGAATTTTCAAAGATAACCGGGTATGGCCACTTCAGTTCAGAAACACCCTAGGCACCCTGTTTGCAGGGTTGTTCGCAACTGGTGTTCTGAAGCACTTAGCGCAAATACCGATTCAAGAGGTGTTTAAAATGACGTTTTCAATATTGGCATATTAACAAGAGTCTAAATAAATAAAACCTATATACCCAAGACTTCTTGTTTTGAACCAGTCATCTTGTCCAAGATTTGTAGAGCTGCTGTGAACACCAAGGCCATCTTGTTTGCTGGGGCTGTTTTTTGCATTGCTAGAGTTCAGGAACATGCCTTACAATCAACTGTCGAGAGGGTGTTCTTGACTTAATATAGAATCACCAAGCAAAACCTGTTTTGAAGACTTGTTCTCACATGTAGCAAACCAGTTAATACGATAAAGATCACAAACACTAGTTAGGCCTGTTTGGAGATCGTGTTTGGAGCAACATTACTTGGACAAAGTTTTACACTTGGATTTGTTATCATCAAAACTAAATATACTCAACAGTCACTATGGTTAAAACCCTTAACCACGGCCCGTCGCAGATCATCAAGGTCCGTGGGTGTCACCACGGGCCAACCGTGGTGTCGACCGTGGTGTCTGCTAGACACCCGGTTTCTTTTGTTTTCCCGGTTGGGTACCTCCACAGCTGTGTTGCTGGGCTGCTTAGCCGTGGTGCCTGACATCTTTTTTCTTTTTTTTCCCTCTCTTTCTTTCTTTTTGTCTTTTTTTCTTGTCTTTTTTCCTGTGTGTCTTGTGATGTCTTCTTCTTTTCTCTTCACTTTTTTGATTTATTTATTCTTCTCTTTTTTTCGTCTTTTTTTTCTTTTCTTTTGTTTTATGCTGTGAAAAACTACAAGAAACAATGAAAATCAAAGCTAAAAAAAGGGGGCTTGGGTTGCCTCCCAAGAAGCGCTCTTCTAAGTTTAAGAGCTTGACCATACCTCTGTGCTTGGTCTGGATCGGCGAGTATATAGGAAACAACCATAAAATTGAACTTCTTCAAATGTAGATACCACCTCAAAAGCTTAAGTTGAAAGTCCTTCGTCATCATCCATTTATGCCAAAGTGCACTGCCAGTGTACAAGACAAACCGTATAAGCAATCCATCAGACTGGCCACTATCTCCTTATTCAATCCTCAAATCAAAGTCTGCATCGAATCCTTCCATGGGGGATAAAGAACTAGAACAGCTTGAATAAACCTGTAATAATCACTCATAGCAGACTCATTAGAAGCATGGGCCTCAACCTTGGGTATGCTAGGCGGCATAGGAGCAGCAAACCCCACCTTAACATACCCTTGGGCGGGGTCCTCAGTAGAAATCCAATCAAAATCAGGAGGATCTTGATAATTCAAGATATCCTCCATGTCAATCTCAACAGAAGGGGGAAATTCATCCAATAAGGAAGAATTAGGAGAAACCGCTTTCGCCACCATATGACAGAATATAGGATAACACCCTTATACTTCAAATGTTATTCGCCTTCTTACATCAATATGGCAAGCTGCAGTAGCCATGAAGCGCCTACCTAGAATAATTTGGGCATCATCGATCTCGGTCGTATCAGCAATGATGAAGTCTTTCAATACCCAAATATCTCCTATTTTGACTGGCACATCTTCTAATTTAAGTAAGGGTTGCGTTTCAGAACTGTCTGCTAGTTGTAGAGGTTGTAATGGCCCTAAGTGAAACCTATGAAACAAAGAATAGGGCATTAAACTAACGCTTACACATAGGTCACACAAGGCTCTTTCAATTTCCATTTTTCCTCTCACATAGGGGACAAAAAAGTTGCCTGGGTCAGGAAGTTTGGGTAGAAAACATGTGGGGATCTCTAAACTTTCATTCTCTATAAATGTCGTAGCCTTGCCATTATCATTCCTCTCCTTGCTCTCTACCATGTTTATTTCTCTACCCTCTTCAAATGGTGCATCCTCGGGGTCAATAGGGTCCTCTACTCCATGCTCCAAGGTAACACAATTGCAACAATCACGGGGGTTAGATTATGGTTTACTCTAGAGTCTATCCAGGGGTGTAGATGACAAGCTAACTTGTTCGGCGATTTGAGCTTCAAACATCTTATCATGAGTTGTAAGCACATCAACCTTAGAGGCTAACTCCTTTATATACTCATCTTATTTTATTGCGCTATAAGCATACTTTCCAACATAGCCTTTAAATTAGACTTTTGGGGAGCTTGTGGAGGGAAAGGTGGTCTTTGAAAACCAAGGGGTGGCCTATCATTCGTTGGGGGCATAATATGAGGGTTTAGAATGGACCTATATAAGAAATTCGGATTATTGCTTCAACCTGGATTATAGGTACTAGAATAACGGCCATTGGCCGGTCTTGCGTTAAAGTTTTGGACATAATTGACCTCACGAGTCCTCTCGGAGAAAGGACTCCCAACTTGATAATTGAAAGTCACATGTTTAATAGAACCACAAATTTCACATAGGGGAGGGGCGCTAGAATTCACAGCATTAACATTTTTATGGTTCAACCTTTGAGTCATAGCATCAACTTTTGCAGAAAGAAAAATAAGTGCATTAACTTGAAGCTTACCTCCAACTCATTTGGGTTGGCCTCGTTTGGTGGATCATTGGAAATTGTTGAGTGTCATCTCCTCAACCAAATTATAGGCCTCGTCTTCAGTTTTATTCATCAAAGTTCCTCCTACCGCCACATTGATAGTGGATCTTACAGATTGGGTTACCCTATTGTAGAAAGCTTGAACAATCATCCATCTTTGAAGCCCATGGTCAGGGCATAATCGCAGCAGATCCTTGAACCACTCCCAAGCCTCATAGCGCGTCTCATCACCCCTTTGGGTAAAGTCGGCAATTTGATTCCTCAAACTTATCGGTTTGCTTGGTGGGAAGAATTTAGCGAGGAAAGCTCTTGTAAGCTCATCCCAGGTGGTGATATATCCCGAAGGCAAAGAATGCATCCATGCTCTCGCGTTATCCCTAAGTGAGAAGGGAAATAACTGTGGTTGGATGGCATCAGTGGAGACTCTGTTAAGTTTTAATGACACCTTTAAAAAGAAAGAGAGGTGTAAGTTCAGGTCTTCCAAAGGAGTGCCCCCAAACTGGGATTGCTGCACCATGGAAATGAGAGCTAGCTTGAGCTCAGAATTATTTGCATTAACGTTAGGGTGAGTGACACTTGAGGTGATGCCTTGGACTCTAGGGGTAACAAAATTCCTAAGCATCCTTCTTTGCGCACCTCCTCCTCCCGCCATATTTGGTGAAATTCTTCTAGCCTCGCGTCTTTGTTCTTCAATCTTTTGCTTCTTCCTCCGTAAACAGAAAGTCCTCTCGATCTCGGGATCAGGTTCGTATGGAAATGGACTTCGCATAAACGGAGAATATTCCTACAAGCACAATCACCAACACTACCAATGCAATCAAACAAGAAATAGGAGAAAAAAACAAAAAAAAAAACACTTAGTTAATTTCATAAGACTAACTCAATAGCTAACAAATTGGTCCCCAACAACAGTGCCAAAAACTTGACATGCCCACAAGCACACGGGTGTTATAGTATAGCTTAAAAGATCGTCCTCAGGGACCAAAGTAATCTATCGAGTCAAAAGTCTATTAGAATTGGCTAAGTGACAAATCTTTTCAAATGGTCGATTTAAATAAATTATTTAACTATTCGGAAATTCAATAACGAAAAAACATCTACGAATTTGATTCACCAAGTAAAGAGTCGGATCATGGATTTAAGCATGCACTTTTCACCGGAACATCGATTCAAGGAATAGCAATCAAATTGAATTTAATCCTTTCTTTTGAAGCAGACTAAATGCCTAAACAAATTCAACTAACACTCTCTCAAGTGTATTTGATTTTAGTCCAAGTTAAAGATATATGAATACTAAGTCTCCTTTTAACAAGCAATTCTCTCTCAAGTTTTGCTAAATTAAGTTATATCAAGTCGATCGAGTGGAGAGTTTCACCTTTCGATACCTCACCCTATCACCTAATATAAACGAGCAAAATTGGCCAAATTACACTCACAGCATTCCAATTTCAAGATGGACATAAATCATTCCAAACATGAAATAAGCGTAAGAATTCAAGGATAAAAGGATCCAATAGCTATTCTATGGCTAACAAATCCCTAGATTAGATAAAACTACTCACTCATGTTTCTAAATTCAACTAAAACAAGAATTTAAAATCAAATTCAGAATAAGGAAGGAAAACTTTGCAACAATGGTAACCCTTGAATTGTGCAATAATCTTCAAGCTTTCAAGAGCAAGTTTCTCCCTTCTAATCTCAATGAAAACTACACGAAAACTAAACCAAACTAAAAAGATGTGAAAGTAGGACTATGGTTGCTAAACAAGATCTCTCTTTTTTGCTCTAAAATATGCCCTTTTAAGTGGCCATCGAAGTAACCTCAGTCGCACAATAGAGGAAAACAAAGAGGCTAGCAGTTACCAGCTAACCACGGTCCGTGGCAGTCACCACGATCCGAC
>JAKOGI010002612.1:22500-37500 GCA_029747015.1 Carnegiea gigantea | reverse complement strand
AACATGATGATAACCAAACACATAACCATTTATCACCAACCACAGTCCTTTTGATCACAAGCAAATAAGCATTCATAACCAATCACATATCTATTGATAACTAACCAGTCAAAACACTGAAGAGGTAGACATTTATACAAAGTAAATCAAATATTGACCAGCAACAATGTAACAGTTCATCATCCATCACATACCTAGTGATCACTCATCATACATCACTGAATTGAAAGGCATAAAAGGAGAAATGAACATTTACACAAGGAACGATATACTGATCACCAATCACATAGCTACTGATCCCTAAGCATACAACTTTTAATCATTAATTGCACCAATAGACTACTTTGGCGAAAGCATCACCTATCATACAGAGATTGATAAGCGTTATTACATCTCATCCACATCTTCAACATTGCCAAAAACATACTAATACATGGCCACCTCATCTTTAGACAATTCATTGTCTAACTTTGTTAATTGGATGACATACGATGAGCAGTATGCTAAAGGCAGCTTTTCAGGTCGTCGCTTCCTAATTGTAGCTGATGGACCTACTTTCTCCAACTTTTTCGGAGTTATGGCAGGACCCACACACTGCTCATAATCCCTTTTAGCCAAAACCTCTTTATTTGCTCTACGTTTAGGCTTTACCTTTGCTGTCACTTTGGGCTTGCAGCTATCAGTTGTTTATTGCTCACCGTCAACCCTAAGACTTTCTTTCTTCTGATTAACTATGTGTTTGGCAGTTGGGGCACTTGTCATTTTTTGGTCGTTACTGCTTTGCTCACAATGGCTTTAACCATGTTAGACAACTTTGCTTTCTTCACACCAGTCTATTTTTGAGGCCCTCTTCTTTTGATGCCAGCTTCTGCTGCTGCTGCGCTGGTTGGCTTGCAGTGGCAGATTTAGTTATTTGCCTGGTAACTTCACCATGCACAGTAGGCTTGGTCTGTTTGGCAGCTTTATCTTTGGGTGGTGGAGTGCTTGTAGTTTTTTTGCTCTGGGGTTGCTTAGCCTGAGCCTTCAAAGACAATGCTTGTTTGCTCTATTGTGGTTGGTCTTTGGTAGTGTGAGGAGAGGGTCCTTTTGAGCTAGTGCTCTACTACATAGTAGGGTTTTTTAATCCATTTAGCGGGGTTCCTAACATAACCCTTTTTAGAAAAAGACTTATCCCTTGCTTTGGACTTGTTCTAGATTGACTTCTTGATGCTCAGGTCATGGTTTCCCTGAGAGGTGTTCCTTTAGGGGAATATCAATGGAGCGCCATCATCATCATCCTCATTAGCATCATGATTTTCCCCAGCAGTGTTTAGATCAGGCACAGATGTGGTTTGCGAAACTGGAATTTGGCTGTCTGGCTGACTTAGTCGTAGCCCTAAACTGACTGAAGGCATGTTATCATCCTTCTTCATTTCCTTCTTCGCCTAATTTGTGAGCATATTTCTCATGGTGCACTTCCTTTTCAACAGTAATGCTTGCTTCTGCCACAGATGTGGTTGCCGGAGTTTGACCTTTACTGTCTGGTTCACGAAGTGCAAGTGTGGGGCTGAATGAAGGACCACCATCATCCTCATTTGGCTGTTGCTTCGGTTGAAGCTTTGTGAACTCCATGTGAGCACTGTGAAGGTCCGCAATAGCCTCCTTCATAACAGCAGTGTTGAAATACTGACCTTCGTCGATTACAGGTCGTCCTTTCACACTGCCTTCTCACTAAGATTCTTGCTCTACGGCAGGAGCATTGCAGAATGAGATCAACATTGCCCTCGCTTCATGTAGTATCTTATGATGATCTTTATTCTCACCGTACTTATTGCACATGCAATCCATGACGGTGATGAAGTTTCTGTAAGCCAATGCCAATTGCTTCGTAAGAGAAATTGTTTTGTCAACATCTTTCTGTAAATTTTACAAATAAATACATATGTTAGTTGATCAGTAATAACATGCTTGTTGATAACTCGCTAAAAAGTCTTCGAATTGTAAACCGATGAAGAGAAAACTGATCCCTAAAAGCATCATGTTTAATCACTAATACCATCAGTATTGATTGCTACTCAAAGAAGAATTGAAATAAAAGCAGTGCTGACAAAACATTGAACACTAAGTAATATGATCACCAATGTGATGCCAACTGACCACAAATAACATCTCAAATTATCACCATCCAAAGAAGAATTGAAATAGAAGCAATATTCAAATATTAAGTAATCTGATCAGGAATCTTATGCTACTGATCACAAATAGCATCTATAATGATCACTATACATAAAAGCAATGATTGTCAATTAAAAAATAAAATAAGTAAGTATTAATTTAATTGATCACTGATATCATTAATAATGGTCCCTAAAAGTATGACAATTGATCACTCAGTACATATCCCATAAAACGATAGAAGTTCAAGCTTGAATTAGGTGATCAGTAATCTATATCTCTATTAAACCACTGATCACACAGGTATTGATCACCAATAGCATATCTATTGGTCACTATATACTGACATTCACACACAAGGACTAAGCTCTAAGGAATGGACACAAAGAGGGATATTTCATTACCTCAAACTCTGTCTTCTTTGTGTCTTCAACAGCTTCACTTTGAGCCTCTGGTAGTTGTGCAAAATCCAGTGTTGTTGCAATTATCTCTTTACCAATGGCCTTATCCACCATGCCTTTCTATATTTTTTAGAAAATAATAATGTTTCCATATTGAACTTTAAGCATTGTGTGGAAAGAAGAAAACATTTATCTGCTTTAAGCATTTATCACGATGCCTTTCGATATTTGTGATTAATAGAAGTAATATTGGTGGTCAACAACTGTGTTAGTAGTGATCAGTAAAAATAAGATTGGTATTAACTTTACTCAATATTTAATTTAGTAGAGAAATTCAAGTTTAAGTTATTAGTGATCAATACAAACAAGATAAGTATGTTTCGTTTACTATCTCAATTTCAGAGCTCCTAATGTCTTCAACAGGGCACTGCTCAGTCATTGATGGGTGTGGTACATTCAGGCAAGGTTCACTGTTGCCTCTCCCAAAACCGTGGTTGTGGTCCTCATCTTCTACCATCTTCTTGATGTCTTCATTAGTCCATGTGAACATCATAGGGAATTCTCTCTTCACTATTCTCTTAATGAAAACAACTATGTCTAAGTACAACATCTGCAAATACAATAAGATAAAAAAATTTTAACTAGTAGAAGCAATTAGGTTACTTACACACATATCAATAGTTGATCACTAATGCACAAGTTATCGATCACTAATGCACAACTTACTGATCAATAGTAAGTTACTTGTTGATAACTAAGACATTCTGGCATTCCTTTATTAATGATTAGTGTGTTTGCTTATAGTGATCGCCAATTTTTTGAAGGCATAGGTTGTTAAATAGGAGAACTCACCATCAAGAAGAAAAACAGACCATCAAAATGCAGGCCTTTTGTAGCCTTAGTCTCCTTGTAGTGCCTCACACTACTAATCAGCTTATCCAGCACAAACTGGCACTAGTTAAGGGATGCGATCCAGTTCACATCCTTCATATATTTCAGCACAATTTTTTGTAATAGTAGTTCTTTGATCCGCTGAAAAAGCAATTCACGAAATATATGATGAAGTTGTCTTAAAGCTCTCTCCCCTATCTTTTTAAGCCAGTATGAACTCTGGCATTTGAGTGAGTTCCAAGGCATTCGGATCAATTTTCATTCCTTGAGCCATGCAGCATTCACCTTATCATACTCTTCATCCATGAAAGACTTGGTGACTTCTATAATTTGCCTTACACACACATCAGATGTTGTGACTGAAAACTTCTGCCCAT
The DNA here is from genome assembly GCA_029747015.1 of Carnegiea gigantea. Taxonomy (NCBI): domain Eukaryota; kingdom Viridiplantae; phylum Streptophyta; class Magnoliopsida; order Caryophyllales; family Cactaceae; genus Carnegiea; species Carnegiea gigantea. The sequence continues at coordinate 33,677 of JAKOGI010002612.1, read as the reverse complement.
TTGGAAGCCTAAAGAAGACAATATATAGATCAAAACTCTCTACGAGCTATTTGAAAAACTTCCCTAGGATTTGCTTCAGATCAACCTTCAAGAAGGAAACAAATCCCATTAATCTAACTGCCTCAATATGGGCTTCATTGAGTTGTGCCACTAGTGATGAGAATGAACGTATGGTCATTCTCATAATGAATGCTTTCTAGTATGTCCTTTTTTCATTAGCAGCTCTTCCTGGACCATTTAAAGGTTGTGTGCAGAGCTAGTAGTTTTCCCTACCACCAAAGTAGTACTAGCATTAGATTGCATATGTTTTTCCTCAATCCCCTGACCACCTTCAGATTTTAATGGAGGCTGTTTATCCTTCGAGCATCTTTTATGGTTTGATGAATTGTCGCCTCTTCTTTCTCTTCTGCTTGGTCTTCATCATGATCGGCCTCTTCGCATTAATACATCAGACCATTTTCTTCTGAATCTGAACTGTCAAAGAGCTCATCGTCAAATACGTGGCCTTTCTCTACTGCAGCCTTTGAGAGGCTATCAGTAGGTGTCTTCTTCTTTGCCTTACTTGGAGCATTTTTGGCAGCATTCTGCTCGTTGTTCATGTTCTTCTCGTCCCCTTTTCCTACATTTTTCTGTGCATATTTGTCACCCTTTCCAATTGCTTAGGAGATTTCTCCCTCTTTAGCTTCTTGTTTAAAGGACTATCTGCGTTGTTTTTGCCAGACTTCCTCTTTAAAGGACCTTTCTCCAAGGGTTTCTTCAGAAGTCCTTCTTTTTCCTTTACTTTTTCATTTTCCTTCTCATGTGCATGCTCTAGAGAGGAGACCTCTTAACTGCTCTTGTTCTTGATCTTCCCTTTCTTCTCAGTCTTCTTCCTTTTGGGCTTGAGAGTTGGTTCTTGAGAAAGATTCTCTTTTTGTGGGAGCTTCTGCGGTGACTTGTCACCCTTATAGTTATTCTCGGTCTCCCCTTTCGCATTAGCTTTCTTTTCTTTATGCGTTTTAGTGGGTTGGTCTTTAATGCTTTTTTACTGTGCACCTTTTTTCGATGATTTTTTAGATACTGGTCCCTGCATTGCACTGGCTTTGACATCTGTGCCACTCTTGCCTTTCTTTTATGGTTGTTCCTCAGCTGAGGACATATCTTTGGACCCCTTGTTGTTATCTGTGTTGTCTTCTTTATCAGAATGACTTGGAGTGTTGTCATCGATGGCCGTTTTGCACACAAATACTTCGTACCAACACTTTTTTCCTTGACTAGAACAGCTGCTACTTTTTCACCAGATCCTCTTCTTTCGCCATCTTTTTTTTCAAATTCTTTTTCATTCAATGGTACGTTAGGATGACAGAATAGAAAAGGCAAGTTGGTATACAAATTTGGATATTGTACTGTAAATAGAATCAATGGATAAGCAGTACCTTTCCACTTCTTTAGTGAACAGACTTCCAATGTTAACATCTTCAATGAGATTTTTTATTGTTTCAGCAATTTGATCCTTAGTAGGATCACTTTGGCCCCTGTAGTAAAACCACAAATTTATGTATAAAAGCATATGAAGAAAAAAAAAAGTAGCATACTTCAATGAACCATAAAATACAATGCATCACTAATCATAGTTTAAATGATAACCAATCACAACTGCATTGATCGGAAGTATTAAGCACATGACATACCAATTGTATATGTATAATGTGTGTGCATTGGACTTTGTTACTAAAAAAGGGCTGATCACTAATCATAACTCTACTGATCACCAATCACAACACTGGTGATCACCAATCATACCTCTATTAACAAATAAATTAATTCCTATTGATCACAAGTTAACTAAACACATATGTTGTCTCTGTGTGTGTGATTGAGTTGGTGGCGGCAAAAGGGCTAATCGCCAAATCATAAATCTTGCAATAACCTGATCCTAACCCTTATATATTTATTTAAATCGTATTTATTTATTTAATTAATCATGTTTATTCATTTAATTAATCATATTTATTGATTTAATCACTCAAGGCTATTTATTTAACCAAATTATGTTTATTAATTCAATTACACTCAATTTATACATCTTTTACTTTCTTTTTACCTTCAGATATAGTGGCGGATTTTTTAAAGCTTCCCCTTCCTCTTGGGGCTATTGAGAGGTTTTCTCAGATCTTTATCCTTACTTGAAGCCCCCCTTTCTCTATTAACCTCTCATTCAGCACCTCTTTCTCTCTACTTTGCTGGGCAGATTTGTTACCCTTTCTTGCTTCCTTATAAGATGTGTCACTCTTTGCATTCTTTGTTAGAGGCCTCTCTGGTTTCTTTTTGCCACCCTTCCTCTTCTCCACTATATCTTTCTGTTTCTTTTCACCTTCAGATTTTAATAAAGCCTTGTCCCCCTTTGAAACAGCCTTAACAGTTTCACCAATAGTAGTTTTTTTCTTTCTACTCTTTCTGGTCGTCATCAGAATCGACATGCTTCTCTTGATAAGTTGGATTGTTTTTTTCTGCATCTAACTATCATAAATGTTCACCTCAGAGATGTGGCCTATCTATACTGTAGGGTCTGATAAGTGTTGCATCCTCTGTGATTGCCTAATAGGGACTGCTTTCTTCTTTGGCTTCTCTTCTTTCTTTCTTTTGGCTTCTCCGTTCTCTGCTTCTTCTCAGATTTGCTTGGGATTTCTTCTAAAGTTTCTTCTTCTTGTTGGAGCTTCTTAGGAGATTTTTCAATCCATGCATGTTTACTTGAAGCCTTTTCAACAACATTCTGCATCTTCTTCTCCACGGCCTTCCCCACCAAACTCCCTTTCACTATCTCTTTCTCTGCAAATTTTTGTACATATTCATCACCCTTTCTCGCTCCCTCAGAAGATTTGACCCTCTTTGCCTTCTTTCTTAGAGGCTTATCAATCTTCTTCCTCTCATCAATTTCCTCTGGAGCCTTCTCCGACGATTTTTGGGATTCATTCATAGTGTCATCGTCGCTGTCTATTTTGCGGGCAAATACTTTGTATCGAGGCTTTTCCCTTGGCTAGAACCGATGCTAGTCTACCAGTAGATTCTCTTCTTTCATCAGCGCCTTGTCCTCCTTCGTCCAGGTCTGAAGCTACTTTAGGACTATAGAATACGAAAGGCAAGGGAGTACATAGATTGCATACATCTATGAATTCATAAAATATAATGCATCACCAATCATAGTTCAAATAATCACTAATCACAATTGCATTAATCCCAAATACTCAGCATATGATACAAATTGCAAGCATAAGGGAGTTATTTATTATGTGAGTTCATTTATATTGGTGGATGCAAAGCGTTGTTATTGATTAGTTCAAAGCAAACATTTATGCAGAGTAATATAAAATAAGCAAACATTTATCCAAAATGATCATTAATATCATATCTAACGATCACTAATTGTCTTTCTAATAATGACAAAATAGATAACACACATATGCAAAATGATCACTAATATTACACCCAACAAAGACTAATTACCTTTCTAACAATCAAAAACAGATAACAAAAATATACAAAATGATCACTAATATTAAACCTAATGAACACTAATTATCTTTCCAACAATCACAAACTAGATGTGCAGTATCATAAAACTGTTGCTTTGGAGTTTTTACACATTTTTTCATCCCTTTAAAGGAACACATTTAAGGTGTGTCAGATTTTGATTTTTTTTTTTTTTTAAAGAATGCATTGAAACTCATCAACAGACAAACACATTTAAGGTGAATCGATTTATATTGGTGGTGGCAAAGGGTGTTATTGATCCGTTGAAAGCAAATATTTATGCAGAGTAGGATATAATAAGCAAACATTTATCCAAAATGATGATTAATATCATATATAATGATCACTAATTAGGTTTTTAACAATGACAAAATAGATACCAGACAAATGCAAAATGATCACTAATATACACCTGATAATCACTAATTATGTTTCTAACAATCACAAATAGATAATACACGTATGCAAAATGATCACTAATATAACACCTAACAATAACTAATTACCTTTCTAACAATCACGACGTGTAGCATCAAAAAAATGTTGCTCTGGAGTTTTTACTCATTTTTTCACCTCTTTGAAGAAACACATTTGAGGTGTGTCAGAATTTGAATTTTTTTAAAAGAATGTACTTAAACTCATCAACAGACAAACACATGTGAAAAATGATCACCAAAACTATGCCTAATGATCACCAAATATATATAACTAATGATCACAAACTACATATGTAATATGAAAATATTAACTTAAGTTTTGAAATGCATTTTTTGCCTCTTGGAAGGTGATTCTTCTAATTTTCCCTTAGTTGTTTCTTGAATTTTTTGTGTGGCCATGATTTCTCGCAAGAAAACCCCACAAGAGAAGCAAATTCATGTGAAATCAAAAAGATTAAGGAAAATAAATCCTTCGAGAGCACACTATATCACTAAACTTTACCAAATTGTACAATATTAGCCCAAAAAAAATAAATTTGAAATCTAAAAGGCGGTTCGAGAGTGAGAGATCAGGGCATGGTAAATTTATAGAAACGAAACGACACTTTTTAGTACAAAAATAGATTAGAAGCTTTTAAAAGTAGAATTCGAACCAGATTTCAAAAGAAAATGTTTGAACTTACAAAAGATAAAAAAAATTGACGATAAACCGCTAAAAAAACCAAAATAACTGCACTAAAACATAACATGAAGAACAATATGAACACAAAAATCAAGAATCTCACCTTCAAAATACAGAGAATGTATAGAGAAGTTGATGAATGTTGACGAGATTGTAGATTAGAACTGTGAGAGAAAAAGACACTAAGTAAAAGAGAAAGTGAGAATAGTAGAGCAAGATCCATGCGAGCAAATGAAGAGTCTCTCAGGAATCAGAAGAGTTGGTTGGCTATCATAACTGAGAGTATATATTAGCTGGGTTGAAATCAGTCAATGTATTGTTTAAAACCTAAATCACGATTTTTGTGTTAGGTCATAATCAAAAGATGAAATATTTAGAAGACACTGCAAGATTGAATTTTATAAAAGACAACGAAGTTTTTAGTTTTAAGCAAATAACATTTACTAATTAAAAATGAAATTCTTTGTTATTCAGAAATTTAACATTTAAAAATGTTGAGAATGAACAAATAACTTTGTATCTTAAATGAAGATTTATTAATACATAAGAAAATAAATCATAAGAATAATCTCAATACATAGAACAAATGATAATATATGTTTTGATTGTAAAATGATATCTTTTGGTGATCATAAGAACCATGTTTATTGGTCATTACATTTGTTCCGGGTGATCAACATATCCTAAATTGTAGTAGGTGATAAATAGGTGTCACTTTGGTGATCAATAGGGTTGCTTTGGTGGTCATAAGAACTATGTTTAGTGATGACTACAGTTATTCATTTTTTTGTAAGTCATGATCATTAAATTTATTCATGGTGATTAACATATCCTCAATTATAGTTGGTGATCAATAGGTGGTTCTTTTGTTATCATTAGTGTTCTTTGGTTGTGATCAATTGATAAAATTATGTTCACGCATGGGAATGTGTTTGTTGATCATCATATGTCCTAACTTATGAACTGGGATAGTGGTCAACACTCTCAGTTTTGGTGATCATTATAACTGTGTTTTGGTGATCACTATGTAGGTTTTTTGTGGTCAACATAAATATGTTTGTTTTTCTTAAAACATATTCTGGATCATAGTTGCATCAGGCATTGTTTTATTGCATTTGGAGGTTTGCTCTCATCGCAAAAATCATAGTTTATGTTTTTATGAATTATATCCATTGGTAATCAATAGTTCTACCTTTTTATCATTAGAAGCATTTTTTGTTATCACTGGTTCTATTTATAATTATCAACATCTTAATTACAATTACTAATATTAGACTGTTAGTTAGTGAGCAAAATAGGTGTTGTTTCAATGATCATTGGCATTGCTTTTTGTGATCAATGGACTCAATTATATTCTCCTCGGCAATGTCTTTGCCGACCACAATACATGTGAAGTTATAAAATTAGGTCATGACGAACACAAGTAGTTTTGGTCATCATTATAACAATGTTTGGTGTTCAAGAAATGACTTACATATCTAATGATCACCAAAAATAAAAAATTATAAACTTAATTTATCACTGATTACTAATTAGATATTTAATGATCACTAGAACTGAAATCCACTTCTTTCTTGACTGTAAACAGCTGTCATGCCTGAGCTGAGCACTACTCTCTTGACTTTTTTAGCCTTTTGGTTTTGTAAACATTTACCATGCTCTTCACATGTGGGGAAATTACGTTGGTAATTGAAGTGAGCATCCTGTGGCAGCACACCACCCTAAACCTATGAATTATAGCAGCTTGAGATCCAAATGAAAATAGGGGGGTGTGGAATGATTGTCATTATATCTCATGCTTAAGTGTGTTGATTTAGAAAAATAAGTTTACATTAGGAAATTTTTTTCTTTAAACACGATTGAGTAGCACTTTCACTTCATCATTTACGAACCATATGTCCTAATGTCAAGGGACTCCATTGCAGTCCTATATGTGCTTTATAACATAAATGGTTTCAGTATCATCTATCTTTGAAGCATCTTGCTTCCAAGGTACATCTATGTATTTTATTTGAAAGTCTTCAATCTATTTTTCTCTTCTCTTATAACTCCATTCATCAGTGAGATACTTCTGAAAGACTATACTCTGCAAGGCTCATGTAAAATCAACAAAATTTGCAAAAAATACCAGCTTAAGTTTGTTTTTAAAGCAAATTAAATTTTATGAAGTTTTACCAAAATATATGAATAGCATTCATATATGCACTGTTCTCTACGCGTTATTCTGATATGGTCAATTATGTCTAGACTTTTGGGTTGAAATTGAAGCAAACAAGAAATTATTTTCCCTCGTCACAGTAATGAAAGAATACCTGAAAAGACCAAATTTATCAGAAAATAGTGCCTCAAGAATAGGCGACGAAAGAAAACCCTTTTTTAAAAAATGTATCTATCTGGTATAATTCTCACCATGTCAACTTGCTTCAAGTTGATATATGGACTCAAGGACATCTCCTCGTTTAGCTGGCAGAAAAACATACCTTTAGCATGGCTTTTCTATTTTGTCTTCATGTACGAATGCTTCAAAAACAAAAAAGAAAAAACAGTCTTTTTGTCATGGCAATGAATCTATTTTTATAAAAAGCATACATGCCTGTGTAAAATATGATTGAAAGTATTTTTTTCGATTATCTTACAAGCGCTGTGTTTGTAAAGAAAACCCTTTGAACATGAGAACGACCTATGTTCAGTTACCTTGCATTCACTATATTCGCTCAAATGTTGACGATCATTTTGTCAACGCAGTCACCACCACCAACAGTTGAAAGTATGCCTTGGTTAGCCACATAGTGTAGGTCATCATACAGCACTTGGCTAGAGAATAAACAAACATATTTGTCACTGAATTGTTGTTTATAAAACACTTGCATTTGAATCACCCTTTTTGGGAAATACATGTATTCTTACGTCTGCTATTCTTCTAAGTTGAAGACAAAGCCAGCATACACCATCAGTTCATATGAAATTGCACAAAAAATCTTCTCATTCCAATGCATGTAAGTGGAGCACAAAGAAGGTCGAGACTCTACTAGCACGGGTATCGCAAAAGCAACAATAGTTACTATGCACAGCCAACGAAATAAATTCATACAAGGGAATCTGTCCTACTAGAAAAATATAAGATCATAGACATTAAGTTTATCACGAAGAAAACTAGTATCATTTTTTTACCTCCTGGGAATTATGTGATACTACATTGCGCTGACCTCATTCTCTACCTTTTTGGGGCTTCAACCACTATAGCTTTTCCTTTGTTAGTATTGGTTGTTATTTGTATGTCTTGCATCTGAAGATCAGGCTCTATAATTCTCATTACAGAGCGTCCTTGCCTTCTTGAGAACATACCATTATTGGACCTGTGAAATAGAACGAGTAATGAGGAAAATGGTATAAAAATATATTTACATAAACAACAGTTCTCAGGACAACTGTTATACGCTGTAACGCAGATGATGTATACAGTCGCGATATGATTTAAAAATTTCATGCATGGCTGGGGGGAAGCATGTCTGCATGTTGTGATCAATAATTCATCAAGTAATGATCACTAATTTATCAACTAATGATCACTAATTTATCAACTAATGATTACTAATTTAACATATTTTTATGCAATCTTTTATGATCACTAATTTGTCTCCTCACGATTAGTAATTTTATTAATAACGACCACTAGATTTGCTGTTCATTAAAAATATTTGAACACAAAAGATCACTAATGTGGCTATTTTTTATCACTACATTTTAGGTTAGAGACAAACCTACATGCAAAAAGATCATCAATTCATCCTGCAATGATCACTAATTTATCAAATAATGATCACCAATTTAATACATTTCTAGTGCAGTCTTTTGTGCTTTGTCTCCTAAAGATCTGTTAATTTATTAATAACGATCACAAGATTTGCAGTTAATCAGAAATATTTAAAACACAAAAGATCACTGATACGTCTATGCATCATCAATACTTTTTAGGTAAGAGACAAACTCTAAATGCAAACAAATCATTGGCAGCATGATCAACAATTTTTCTGCCATAAGATCACTAATTTATTTGATGTGGTGGGAAATAATACAGAACCATAATGCCATTTACTTTCATCAAAGAGCAACAAAAAGTTAGCCACAAGACTACAAGAGGAAGTACCCGGTGGCAATGGTGTATTGCTGCACTATACGAAGTTCTTCATACATCTCATAAGGGTATCATGCACATCACCATTTAGTGCTTGCACTTTTGTTGTTGCAATATCATACTCCGAATCAACAATAACAACTCCTTTGGGCAGCGTCTCTTTCTTCTCTTGAGACATCCCACGGGTGAGACGGGTGTGGTGAACTTTGGGAAGTCATGCACTGTATCTCAGGAGCCCACGAAATGCTTCTCAATTGCATCAATCTCCATCTAGAACCCTTCTGATTCATGTGATCCCTACGAGAGTACAGGGCTTATACTCTTTGCCTTATTAGGCCTATCACTGATGAGTGCATCAATCGTCGATTCTGTAGCTGCCTTTCTTACTCTCTCAAGTAGGTACGTGCTCCAAGAATCAATTCCTCCAATTCTATTATCACTTCTGCCAACAGTCGATTGTTGGTTATTATCAAATCGGTTGCCGCCTTACCACCACGAAAAAGGGTCTGCTTCAAGCAAACAATACTCATAGCCAAAAAGGAGATGTCATCCTAGCTCAAAAGAATGCAGCAGAACACCACAAGTACAATTTTTTTTTTTTTGAAGAAATAAATAATGCGTTGAAAATATTGACTCACCTTAACCTTTGAAACTCCTATTTTATCTTCGACTTTAACATCATTTTCATCACTTTTGCTGTGAAGTTCCTCTTCATTAACTTATTCCTCCTCATTAATTATGGTCATCTTATCTAAGGTATCCTCTAAATAACCTCTGCTAAATTTAATTACGAATTCCTATCCCACTCTAGATTTTGTTTCACCATTTATCGACCCCCCTAATGTTGGGAATTGACGGGGCATCGGCCTTAGTTTTAAAACCACATGATCAAGGTAACATAGTTGCAATAATCATAAACATATTGATACGAAGGAAATTCAAGACATATTATAAAATGAAAGCTCAGCTAATCACTCATTGTTACACTAATGATCACTAATTCTCTGCCAACGATCACTAATTTGTTAACCTTAATATGTTGGAATATTTTCTTTTTGATCCTTAATTTTTACTATACTAATCACCAAACAAACAAATGGTGATTATTGAGCAAACAACCCACGCATTGATGGGAATTAGGGACATAAAGTTACTGATTACTTAAACCTTGCTGAAAACAAATTGGTAGTTAACAATAGCCAAATTAGTGATCTGCAGTGGATAATTTAGTGATCATTACTGCAACAATTCCTGATCAGTAAATATTGTAGTATATTTAATGTAACATATTAGTGGTAACCACACAAAAAATTACTAATAAGTAATTAAACATATGGTGATCAATAAATTTGGATGTTATTCACAATGTTCAAATGAAAAACATATCATTAATTTTATATGCATGATCAGGGCATCGTCACAGCTGAAATGCAAGGATTATGCTATGGATGATTGGTTTCACTAACCCTTCTGAAAACGATCACTAATTCAAAGTTTCATAATGCACAATGCAAAATTAAACATATTTAATTAGGTAAGACTTGAAGGTACCATTAGGAAAAGGATTAGCCCTCTGAAGAACTGTGATGTCTTCTTTTTTCACTCATCGGCTAATGAGACAAGCGCTCTCATCGTGTATTGTGCCCAATTAAGTCGTCTCACTCTACTCAAATCTACTAGCACAGGTGATTGATTTCTCTTCTATGGTTGCCATGAAGACATGTAGACACCACCAACATTATGAAATTTCTTCTGAAATCCTCGCCCCCATCTACTTGACCCTACATCATTTTAATCACCTCCTCACATTTAGGGATGCTATCATGTACAGGCCACTACTGTTTCCAACAGTTCAGGAGGCTTGCGAACCAAACGCTCACATTGCTTTCATTGTTATGCTCAACTACCTTAAGCTTGCCTTTAGGCAGACCTAACGTCATGTGCACATCATGCTCGATCACCCTTATCTAGCTATGGGTGAGTGACAGGGTTGCAAGAGCATATGTCAAAGTTGTGCATCATCCACAGTGCCGGCTTTCCCGGGATCATGTCAGCTTATAAATGTAAGAAGCCCCCAAACTTGATCTCTCTAATGGGTTCGTTTTGCTTATTGTTTAGATTTTCAATCAGTTGTGCAACCCTTAGTTAACATCTAGTTGTTAAACTTATTAACCTTCCTATTTCTAATTTTTGGTTTATGTGACTCACGCTCACTATTTTTGGACCCAACGTGCCCTTCTTGGCCTTCTTAGCCCTTGTTCATCATTTAGAGATCAGCCATGTGTTAGTCCTTGTTCATCATTTGTAGGTCACCAAAGTGCACATGTATTTCTTCGACCTTTTGTACACAATGTTGACCTTGTGAAGGTGCGGTTTGTCTCACACATTCCAAATCTGCCTTAGTGTCATGCTG
>JAKOGI010002612.1:15000-17500 GCA_029747015.1 Carnegiea gigantea | reverse complement strand
TTTTCTTCGCTTATTAGAAAAATATATCTGGCATAAGATCATTACAGGGTGCTGATTAGGTGAGATCTATTCTCAACCCCATAGTAAGACCTGACGCTCACACTTAAGCTCTTACTCCTGGGATAGCTACATTTAACATATTGGACCATTACCCTCGTCAGGGTCTTCTAGGGTTTCCCAGTACTAGGACTTATTCCTTAGGCTAACATCATTCATATCATATTGTCCAAAGCACATTATCTTAGCCAATTTAAAGCATATGGGCCATAATGGCTTATAATTTTGCTGCTTCTCACAGCTAAATCTTTTATCATACAACTCACGCCTTTGTAAAACTCTTTAGGGATTCCCCCGTTCAAGCGAGTTCACTCCCAAAACTGTATTCATTTAGTTAAAATAGGCCATCATGCACTAATAATTGTGGCTACTATCATTTCAAAACATGAAATCCTTCTATTTCAAAACTCACCCTTATGCAAATAATCAAACTTAATGACATAGAAAGGGTAGGGGTGCACATGTACACATTCAAACACTTCATAATTCAACTTAGCAATGTGAGCCACACATGGCCTCGCAATCCACACGATTGTGGTTAATCACAACTCAGACTCCCTCCTCACATAGCAACCGACTACAAAAAACCTCAAACCACTTATAGTTCTACCTCAAACCATCCGACTACCATCTCGGTTTTTAACTCCATAACCATAGTATATTATCATCAAAGTCATGTGAAATACCTACGTATAAACTTACCGGGCGAGCAGCAACCACCCAGCAGCTCAATACAAATCTTATTGCATTCACATTTCATAACAGAAGGTAACATGTCATTTTATATCTTTTTCAAACATAATTTTAACCAGATGGACAAGCATCGATTCGAGTCGTTTACATGTTAATTTGAAGCTACTAACCAGCCATGAATTAACTAACCATTCAAGCATTGATTCTAAGTGCTCACATATCACTTTGAAGTTAGTATTCAGGCATGAATGAACTAAATATACAAGTATCAATTCTAAGTATTCTCATTTCATTTCGAAACTATTAATCGAGCATGAATTAACTAAGTGTACATGCGTCGATTCTAAACATTCACGTTTCAATTCAAAGCTATAAAACGAGCATGAACTAACTTAATTAAACAAACATCGATTTGAACGCTAACATGTTAATTCGAAACTACTTCTTAGGCATGAATTAACTTAATTAAATCAATGGCGATTTGAATGATAACATGTTAATTCGAAACTACTTTTTAGGCATGAATTAACTTAATTAAACCAACGTCGGTTCGCATGCTAACATGTTAATTCGAAACTACTTTATAGGCATGAATTAACTTAATTAAACCAACATCGATTCAAAGCATTCTTATATTATTTCGAAGCTACTTTTCAAGTGTAAACTGACTAAACTATCATATATCGATTCAAAGTCGTTTTGGAGTATTAATCAACTAAACTAACATATAACGATTCGAAGCCATTTTCAAGCGTTAATTAACTAAATTAACATATATCGATTCAATGCATTGATACGCTATTTCGAAGACATTTTTAGGCATAAACTAACTAAACTTAACATGCATCGATTTAAACTAAACTCAGCTGAAACAGGACATGTATAATTTCAATTAATCTGGCTAAACCTAAACTGACATGCATCGTAACTTAAGGGTTAAAACAATTTCAAAACTACTAATATTTAGGAGGCGAGAAACACCCCCTGGATTCCAAGCTAAGGATCCATTCTAAGGGCTTTTGGGAATTATTTGGACACTCAAGGGCCCGAAAATCTGATTCTTAGTTGTTGCCCAACACAGACCCGAATCAACCCCTCTTTTTGTTGTTGTCTTTGCTGTTGTTGCTTCCTTAAGGCTACCAGATTCGTGCCCCGTTCACTACTGTCGCACTCAACATTAGCCACCGGTAGTAGTGGTAGTAGCGGCGCTGCTCGGTGGTGGTGGCTAGGGTTTGGCTCCACATCTCGCTCTTTCGCTCTCTCGCTCTATCTCTCTATCTTTCTCTTTGCTCTCGACAATTGGGCGTGAGACAGCCGACGGGGGCCGACAGGGTGGCGACGCACCCCCCCTCTCTTTCTCTCTCTCTTCCTCTCTCTCTGCTGGGTCGTGAAGGGGGGTTGCAGGGACCTGGGTAGAAGACGCCCCCCTTTTCGTGTTTCTACTGAAGAAGGAAGCGGGCCTCGGGCCCCTTTTGATTTCTTTTTCTTTCTGTTTTTTTTTTTGAGTCTTTTATGTCCAATTGCTACAACAACCCAATTCCCGATCCCAAATTCGTTAATGCTCAGTCTAGGGGCGGGTTGAAACGTTCTAAAACTGGTATTCTAACTAAATTCAAGAAACAAATAAATAACTCAAATAACGATTTCGAAGGCATGAGTTCGCATCAACTCAAGAATTTTTCAAATAATTAACGTTAACAATAATAATACGAATCGCGAAAAAAAAAATTTTTTAATAAAATTATCGTTC
>JAKOGI010002612.1:0-10000 GCA_029747015.1 Carnegiea gigantea | reverse complement strand
GTCAAAGGATGGAATCCTAACATGGATCTTCAAGCCGAAACTATTCAGTCTCTTCCCCTTTGGATCCAACTCCCGTCACTTGATATCAAATATTGGGGAATTGAGAGTCTCAGCAAAATTGAAGCCTTCTGGGGGTCCCCATAAAAACTGACAAGATCACTAAAGAGAAGCAAGCTATTCGATACGCTCGCCTCCTTGTGGAAATACCCATTGAAGGACCCTTCCCTGATCATGTTGATTTCTTTAATGAAGAAGGCGTGCTCATACGCCAATAAGTAACGGATGAATGGGTTCCATCAAAATGTACCCACTGTGCTATGCTGGGCCAAACAGAGGAAGTATGCAAGAAGAAAAAAGGAGTCGTCCGCACGGAATGGAGGAAGAAAACACAGCCCTCCCTCCTAACCTCCTCAGTGGCAGGGCAGCCAGCGCCAAGCACAACCCCCTCACCTCCACAGCTTGAGACATCTACTTCTCTAGAGCCATCCCCAGAAGACTTCACCCTGGTTTCCAAGGGTAGAGCTCCTAAGCAGCCATCTATCACCCCAGTTGCCCCATTGAGCGAGCTCTACAACAGTTTCGAGGCTTTAAGGGAGGCACACATCTTGGATATGCAGCAAGACGTATTGCACAGGGAGAATCAGTCTACCGACCCTCCCCATGTCAGCAATCGCTAGCTGGAACGTGCGGGGCCTCAACTGGCCCAACAAGCAGGAAGATGTCAAACTCTTCCTTCAACTCAATGATGTTGGCCTCGTGGGATTGATTGAAACAAAAATACGGCAACACAATGCGGTTTCACTTGCCTCAAATTTTCTCCATGGATGGCAATGGGCTAATAACTGTGACATCTCAAATGGAAGGATCTGGGTTGCATGGAAGCCAAGCTCCTACCACATCGCTATACTGGAAAAGACTTACCAATATATTCATTGTTGCGCCACCCAGCTTACCACAAGAAAGCACTTTCACATTACTTTTATTTATGGCCATAACCATGAGCTCCAGAGGCAACCTCTATAGACTGCACTGCATCATCTCTCCCTATCCATACCAGGCGCGTGGTGCATCCTCGGGGATTTCAATACTATCTTGTCTAAGAATGAGCACATAGGGGGTAATGAGGTGACTGACCATGATATTCAGGAGCTAACCAATTTTATGCTGAACTGCGAAGTGCAAGAACTGCCTAGCTCAGGAGCTTTCTTCACGTGGACAAACAAAACCATCTGAAGCAAGCTCGATCGAGTATTCATCAACAACCTGTGGTATGAAATCTTTGACTTCACGTTGGCCAAAGTCCTCCCCCCTGGATTATCCGATCACTCCCCTATCCTCCTTCAGTTCCACGTACCCCTAAGGCCACCGTCCCATTTTCAGTTCTGCGACATGTGGGGCTCGCACAGGGATTTCCGTTCTATTGTTTCGGCGAGCCTCCCTGACACCAGTAGCCAAGATATCCTTCGTCTGACCAGGGTTTATTTCTCTCAAGTGAGGTGCTAGCTATCGCAGCTCAACCGAGTTCACTTCAAAGATCTAAAAATTCAGCAAGAGCTAGCGTGCAATGCCCTCCTGCAGCTACAACAGGCCCTTCAGTGCTCCCCTGATAATGCAGCCCTGAAGCATTTGTAGAATGAGGTCAGGGCTAATTATATCAGCATTCTCTCCTCCAGTCTTGCTTTCCTCAGACAACAATGCAAGATGGACTAGATCAGTCATGGGGATGATAGCACACGGTTTTTCTTCGCCAAGGCAAAGCAAAGGAGGCTCACCACTTACATATACTCCATTCATGACACCTTTGATAACAAGGTTGAGGGGTTTGACCTTGTCGGGGATGTGCTATTTTCCTACTACAGAGACGACCCAGGGAAAGCATCCATGCGGCGGGCACCTTTGGACCCCGCCACCATAGTGCAGGGTGCGACCCTCTCCATGGAACAGCAACTTGAGCTCTGCATGCCGTTCTCAGACAATGGCATCAAAGAGGCCATGTTCGACATTCCTAATCATAAGTCTCCTAGTCCGGACGGTTTAAGCAGCGGGTTTTTCAAATCATCTTGGAACTGCACCGGCCCCCTTGTCTGTGCTATTGTTCGTAAGTTCCTCCAATCAGGTTCCATGCCCCTCTTCATAAGTGCCACTAAGTTGATTGTGCTCCCGAAAGTCGCTAGCCTACGTAACGCCTCGGATTTCAGGCCTATCTCTTGCTGTAATGTCATCTACAAAGTCATAACCAAGCTACTGGGGTCTCGCCTCAAAAGAGTTATGCCTTATCTGATCAACCCAAGCCAAGGTGCATTCGTTCCGGGTCGGGAAATTCTTTTCAATGTCCTCATTTGTCAAGACCTGGCCAGGGGTTATCTCAGGAAGTACATCTCCCCTAGGTGCATGCTGAAAGTTAATATAAGGAACGCTTTCGATTCCATCCATTGGGATTTCCTGGAAGACCTGCTCAAAGCCCTTCACTTCCCTCCTATTTTCACCAAATGGATAATGGCCTGTGTTACCAATGTGGAATTTTCTCACCACATTAACGGTTACATCCACGGCAGGTTCCAAGGGGGTAGAGGCCTGCAGCAAGGTGACCCTCTATCACCTCTCCTTTTTGTGCTATCCATGGAGTACTTTTCTCGTCTTATGTTGCAGACCAGCACTCAGCCACAGTTCAGACATCACCCCCATTGCAAAGCACTGAATCTCACTCATCTCATGTTTGCTGATGACCTCATCTTGTTTGGCAAGGCTAATATCCCCACTATTCATGCTATTAATGATGCACTTGAAAGATTCTCTCTTAGTGCAGGTCTAGAGGCCAACCTCCGTAAGTCACAAATTTTCCTGGGTGGTTGCACTTCTTCACTCCGCAATCAGTGTCTCCAAGCTAGTGGCTTCCAAGAGGGCACCCTTCCCATGACTTACCTTGGTGTCCCTATCACCGCGAGTCGCCTCACTAAACTGGAATGCAGCACCTTGGTGGAGAAAATCACAGGTCGGATCCGCACTTGGGCCACGAGGAACCTCTCTTTCGCAGGCCGAGCTGTGCTTATCAACAGTGTCATTTTTGGAATGTTCAACTACTAGGCGTCCATGTTCCTCCTCCCCCAAAATGTACTTGACAATTTAACTACCCTTTGTAGAAATTACTTTTGGGGCAGGACGGAAGACCACACAAGGGTCCTGCATATCTCCTGGGCCACCACCTACAAAGCTAGGAAGCATAGAGGCGCTGGAATCGAAGACTTTGCAAGCTGGAACAAAGCCATGATAGCCAAACTTGTATGGGCCATAGCTAATAAAAAGGATTCTCTGTGGGTTAAATGGGTTCATGGTCGTTATCTAAGGCACAAGGAATGGTGGGATTATTCTCCACCCCCCGACTACAGTTGGACATGGAAAAGGATTTGCGCCACGAAGGAGCTCTTCAAGATCGGTTGCCTCACCCCTCAACAATGGCAGTTCCAAGGTAAGATTGCTTACAAAGTCAATATTGGCTGCAAATGGCTCATGGGAGCTACCAAGGTCTCCTGGGACAGAGTGACATGGGCGAGAGCCTCCATCCCGCGTCATGCTTTCATCGCCTGGGTTTATGTCCAGCATCGTCTGCCCACTAAAGTGCACCTAAACAGATTCGTCCATCAGAGTAACCTCCAATGTTCGTTATGTAGCGGGGGCGCTGAAGATGACACCCATCTCTTTTCTGCCTGCCCGTATGCTAGGGAAGTGTGGGATTCCATTCTTCTATGGTGGCCCCTCCCAATATGCAGCACAGTGTACTCACTTGAAGATATGATAGCATCCATGATCAGATCCAAAGCCCCTAAGGCTCAAAAGCAAATCTCTTGTGCCATCTTCGCAGCCACTATTTATTTTATATGGTATGCCCAGAATCAACTCCTGTTTAAGAAACACCGCGTCCCCGTGCAGCAAACCGTATGCATGATCAAGTTCCACATTAGGCAGTGGGTTTTCTTTCTTAACTCCTTAAATTGTACCTTCTCGTCGTTTGTAGATGGACTACTTAACTAGTCCCTATGCTTATGTATAAAATTGTTTTTGTGGTAATGATATTCATCCATTTCTACCAAAAAAAATATATATATATATATGTATATATATATATGTATGTATATATGTACATATATGTGTATATACGCATATACATATACCTATATACATAGATTCAAATATATATATATATATGTGTGTGTGTATATATATATATATTTGTACATATATATATATATATATATATATATATATATATATATATATATAATATAGATATATATATATATATGCATATGTATATTGATAACCGCTTAACGTGTGTATCATTTTGAGGTTATTTTGTTACATTTTAGGGAGATTTATGTGCCTTATGTGATAATTTATACTCCTTTTGCAGTTTTATGGTCGAGTTTGGTGTTGTTGATGATATTTTGTAGAAATTGGCTAGGAGAACTTGAGTTTGTCGTGAAAATCATAGAAGAATGATGCAATGACATAAGAGCCCGTAAAAAATGACCAAAAACCCACAAGAGATATGGTGTACCCGGGTACATATCATGGGTAACTCGGGAAGCATTTGCAGGCAACCCAGGTTGACCAGAATCAACTGGACAAAGTGACCAGGGGGCCCCACGGTCAGACTGTGGTGGATGTTACGGTTCGTTGTGGGGCATAACAACTCGCCCTTTCGTTTTCCCTCAACGTGTGGCTGAGGTTGATTAGGTTTTCCTATAAACAGGGTTATTTTTGGTAACAGAAAAGTTGCAGCTCATCCGTCCCATTCTCCTCCATATTCCATTTGTTAGGATATAGATTATTGTTGATTAAATTAGAGAGAGTTAAGAGTTGAAGTAAAGATTTGCAAGGACTCCATCTCGGGTTTGCACGATGGTTCAAGCGCGATCTTGGCTGAGCATTTCTTTTCTCTTCTCTTCTCTTCTCTTTTCTAAATTTAGATTTATGTTTTGTAATTTTGATTATCTTTGTTGTTTGATTTTGGTTTTATGCAAACATTTGTTAGTTTCTTGATCTTGTGTTGATATCATTTGGTGCTTTCGGAGTTGTTGGATTGTTTTATCGAATTCTAGATGTTTATTGCCTTATGAGAAACTTGATCACTTTCTTACATGTTGTGGGTATTAGGATGAAGGACTAAAAGGTGAAATCTCTAATCCCAGAATCCTAGGATTTGACTTGATTGAGTGATGTCTCGAGAGAGAATTACTAATTGAGAAACCATAGACTTAATAATTGCATGCTTAATGAACGTAAACTAATTGAGAGCCCTTGAGAAACGGTAAGTTGATTAGATTTAAGGTATTTCACTTCACCTTGAAAGAGGATTGGAATACTTCGATTATCGATTTTAAAATAACCAATTAAGGAAGAAGTGCTTGACTGATACGTGGATTAGGTGATTACTTATTTTGCTTAATTCCAATTATTATTCATCCATTAGATTAGATAGTTGTTTAGTTCAATTTCATTCCCAAATTTGGATCTGCTTAGCATATCTTGAGAGAATATAACCCAATAGATCAACCTAGTCTCTGTGGGATCGACCTTGATTTGCGCCAACGCCACCGTGCGCTTGTGTGCCTATCAAGTTTTTAGCGCCGTTGCTGAGGACTAGCTTCGAATATTTGGTTTTTCCTGATAGGTTTCACTAAGCATTTTGTTTTCCTTTGAAGAAAAAAAAACCAAAAAAAAAGATTTAGGAAAAAAATAAAAAAAACACATGGCAATTTTCCTTTTTTCCAATTCAAGCATGAATTATTTTGAAGGTATTTTAAGCGATCAAATGCTTTTCTTGCTTAATGTGGTTATTGTGTGGGTAAATGGAAAATTTTAGACAGTGTTGATGAGAGTGTGAATAGTAAAACCCGTATTCTTTTAGAGTATTGGGATTTTCATGGTAAAAGTATTGATGAGGCATGGTATTTGCTTGAGTGAATTGCTTAGGATTCATTTGAGTTTGAGAAGGCTAGTGGTGTTTCTAGACATTCATTTTCTGATTCTTGAGCATTCTATTCTAGATCTTATTATACTCCTTTTTGGTGTGATTTCTGTAATTCTTCTTGCCATGATATAAATTCGTGTCCTTATTATGCATGCTATGCTCAACCTAACTTCTCATCACCTATGGACAATACTGATGTTGCCCTATCCTTACATAATTGATCCTTCCCTTTAGCTCAGTGCACGGGGCTTGAGGTGGGTGAGCCTTTTGGGTCTGATGCTGGGTTTGACGTTTCTGATGCATGTTTTAAGTCCGAAGATATTTTAGATGAGGTTTATGATCTAGATAAGACTCTTTTAGAGGGGTCACATGACGTATTTGTGCATAAGGACCTTCCTAGCCATGGTTGTAATAATGTTCTCCCTAATCCCCCTGATCATTCACATGTTTCACCTATTTGTTAATTGCCCTCTCAGTCCCCCGAGTATTATCTTAATGAGCCCATTAATAATTTTCTGATTTGTGATACTAATATTGATATGGGCTATAAGGATATCATGTTTAGCATGCTTGGTGGGAGTCTTGACAATTATGTGTCCCTAGGTTACTTTAGAGGGTATAATCCCTTCATTGATCCTTATTGTATAGGCCTAGAGGACCTACCTAAGAAAGTCATATGGACTACAATCTTTAATCATTCTTATGATTTTTCTAAGGCCTTTGATAAGGTTACGAGGATATTTGTTATCTTTGGTGTAATTTTGGTTATAGTCTCTTACCTTGTATTTTCTAAATTATGGCCCCAGGAGTTTGATAAGCTCATGTATGCTTTAATGGCGCCTGCTTTCATGGGCCGAGTCTTCACATCGTGATGGAGTGGCTGATACTCCATAGGTTATTACGAGGCTGCATAGCTTAGGCACACTCTGCATCTAACCTGGTGAGATTGTTTTCTTTTGTTCTCCTTCTCTAGGTTTTCTTTCCTTTGAATAATAATGCTTTATATAAGCATGGGGGAAGGGTAGTTTCTATATATTCTACTTGGTTTTTAGTTTGCATACTAGTTAGCACATATAATTTTAGGTTTTCCTTTTGGTTTGCATTAGTGTTTTTCATTCAGTTCCATTTAGATTTGCATGCAGGATTGCATATAGGGAAGGTGTGGATAACCTCTAATGATGCTTTTGTTTAGACAAAATAGCTTTCGTAAGCATGAGTAACTTTTGATGTGTAATCCCTTTTAGTGCTAAAATTTGTGAAGGTTCTGTAAATATTTCTTGTTTTGACCCTTGTCTTGATTGAGAACTATGTTACCCCTAGAGTCTTTAGCGCTAGTGTTGGTACATTGGAGTCATTTTATGAGCTTAATGAGATTTTGGTAGATATCCAGGAGATTTTGAGCCTTATTTGGACTAATTCATTATATTTAGTCTCATGTTTCTTTCATGTGTGTGACTCTTCTATGTTGCATCTCTAGAACTTGCCTAGATTCCCGTTTAAAACTGCATTAGCATGTGCATTCTTGATGATATGATAGAGGCATTTTCTTTCTTTGGTCATTTTAGCCACATAGCCAAATAGCCTCCCCTTGTATTACATGTCTTTTCCCCTTTGCTAGCCCGTTTGAGCTTATATCCGTCTTTGTTGTGATCCCTTCATATTAGCCCTTGGCCAAACACATATTCTAACCTTTAAGCCAAGTACATGAAGCATTACTTCATCTATGCAGTGGGAGGTTTTGGGGATAATTAGGTTTAAGGTGGCTTTAGTGTGTTGGTATTTTGAGGGATTGATGATATTGAGCATTTGTTTTGGTTCCCACTTGTTTGGATTGTGTGTCTATATATTCGGTTGTGAGTTGATAGTTCGTGATCCTATGCCTTTCAATAATTGCGATTTTCATTCAATTTCCCAAACAAAATAGAAAAGAAGTTATGTGGAAGAAAAAGAAAAAAAAAAGGTCATGTTACGAAAAAGAAATTGAAAAAACAAAAAAAACAACCTAAGCTGGTTGGCATTGGATATGTAAAAAGTTTGTGTTTCTTCTTTGTCAACTCATTTCCTAATTGATTCATTTGGGATATGTTCATTGTATTGTTGGGGTTTGGAGAGTTGATAAAGTCCTCTTGATTGTCTCATGCACATTGCATTTTAGTGATGGAGAATTTGAGAGTCTTTGCAAGCATATGGTAGATTGCATCTTTAGAATGAGTCTTGAGTGAACATATACTATACTTCAAACACATGAGCAGGAGTGTTTCACATTTCCCAAAAGTGAGGTTATACCGGTCCATTTAGCTCTACAATTTTATCTATTTGCATGATGTGCTTTGTGGTTCTTTGGGGGTGATCAAGTTTGATGTCAAGCTTGTGGTCATGTACTTTTTTGAAGACATTCACCTTCTTCTGATTTTGAAATGTTTTGCATACTATTTGAGGTTGTCATTGAATGCTATTATTACTTGTGATTTGCTATCACTTACCCACTTTTAGGAGATTGTTATGTGTTTGAGTCCTAGATGCATCTTCCCTTTTCGATTTTATATAGTGTTTGCTTGAGGACAAGCAACAGTTTAAGCATGGGGGAGTTTGATAAGCGCTTAACATATATATCATTTTAGGATTATTTTGCTGCACTTTAGGGAGAATTATGTGCCTTATGTAATAATTTATACTCATTTTCCCGTTTTATGCTCGAGTTTAGTCTTGTTGATGATATTTTGCAAAAATTAGCTAAGACAACCCCAGTTGTCATGAAAATCAATGAAGAATTATGTAAGGACGTAAGAGCCCGCAAAAATTGACCAAAAACCCACAAGAGATATGGTTTACCCGGGTATATATCGTGGATAACCCGGGATAGCATACACAATCAACCCGGGTTGACCAGAAACAACTGGACAAAGTGACCAGAGGGCACCAGGTCAGCCCGTGGTAGATGCCACATTCTATAGTGGAGGCATAACAGCTAGCCTGTTCGTCTGGCCTCATCATGTGGCTGAGATTGAACGGGTTTTCCTATAAATAGGGCCATTTTTCGCATCAAAAGAGACACACCTCATCCATTCCATTCTCCTGCATGTTCCATTAGTTAGGATGTACATTAGTGTGGATTAGATTAGAGAGAGTTGAGAGTTGATGTAAAGATTTGCAAGGACTCCATCCTAGGTTTGCACGACGGTTCAAGCGCGATCTTGGCTAAGCATTTCTTTTCTCTTTTCCTCTCCTCTCTTTCCTAAATTTAGATTTATGTTTTGTAATTTTGATTATCTTTGTTGTTTGATTTTGGATTTATGCAAACATTTGTTAGCTTCTTGTTTATGTGTTGATATCATTTGGAGCTTTTGAAATTATTGGATTGTTTTATCGAATTCTAGAAGTTTATTGTCTGGTGAGAAACTTGATCTCTTTCTAGCATGTTGTGGGTATTAGGATGAAGGACTAAAACGTGGAATCTCTAATACCTGAATCCTAGGATTTGACGTGATTGAGTGATGTCTCGAGAGAGAATTACTGATTGAGAAACCATAAACTTAATAGACGTATGCTCAATGAACCTAAACTAATCAAGAGCCCTTGAGAAACGGTAAGTTGATTAGATTAAAGATATTCACTTCATCCTGAAAGAGAATTTTGATACATCGATTATCGGTTTTAAAACAACCTATTAAGGAAGAAGGGCATGATTGATACATGGATTAGGTGATTGCTCATTTTTCTTAATTCCAATTATTATTTATCCATTAGATTAGATATTTGTTTTGTTTAACTTCATTCCCAAATTTGGATTCACTTAGGTTAGCTTGAGAGAATATAACCCGAGAGATCAACCTAGCCTTTGTGGGATTGACTTTAATTTGCCACAACGCCAACGTGCACTTGCGGGCATGTCATATATATGTATGTACATACATACATACATACATATATATATATATATGTACATATATATATATACATATATATACACACATATATACATATATACATATATAAGAATATATAAACATATATATATATATATATATA
>JAKOGI010002611.1:35000-97444 GCA_029747015.1 Carnegiea gigantea | reverse complement strand
ATATATATATACACACACATATACATATACATATGCATCTATATATATGTATCTATCTATCTATCTATCTATCTATATCTATATGTATGCATATATATATATATATATATATATATATATATATATATATATATATATAATATATATAATATATATATATATATATATATATATATATATATATATATATATATATAATGTGTGTGTATATATATATATATATATATATATATATATATATATATATATATATATATATATATATGTGTGAATATATATATATATATATATATATATATATATATATATATATATATATATATGTGTATATGTATGTGTATATATATATATATATATATATATATATATATATATATATATATATATATATATATATATATATATATATATACACACACACACAGGTATATTTATATGTATATGGGGATTTGATGTAGTATTTGGATTTTCCACAATTTTGATTTTCTTTTTGTGGCATAGGTGGATGGGTCTGGTTCAGGTAGTTTGTTTAAAAAACCTTGCGAGGAAGATACGGGGAAGGATGTGCACGAAATTCTGAAAACTCTTGAGGAAGGTTGTAAAATCACTGAACGAAGTGATTATTCTAATCGTATAGTTCATACCATTAACAACGTGCTTCGGAGAAAATTCAAACGAACACTCGATTGAATCCCTTTAATTTAAAAGGTCCCCTTGGGGGTAATTCATCACCCTTATTTAACGCTTTTAGCGTACCCTTAGAGGAAATCCCTATTATTTTTGTAGGAAATATGGAGATAATAAAGAAACCATATTAATATAAGAAATATTCCAAGCCCTTTGGCTTTCCAAAAATAGAGCCCCTTCATCCAAAAGGGAAAAGATTATTAAGGGATCTTCAAAAATTATCCCTAAAAAATGCGAGCACAAAAATATATAATATCAAAAATCTAAAAACAATCTAAAGGCTATATCTCCAAAAAACCCCTAAAAACATAATATATTAAATCCATCTCAAAACACAGGTTATTGTTTGCTACAGTATCACCAGGTAGGACATAAAGCTATCACGTGTTCAATGAAAAAGAAAATTATGCAACTCGAAGATAGAAAGCTCCAAAAAATAATGTTTTCCCTCTTAATTAATAGTAATTCTAAAGATGCCCTCTGTGAAATTCAAACATTTGATTCCAGTCCTTCTGACTCTTCAGTTGAAGATGTCACTTTCTGTCCTAACAAATGCAATATGACTTTAGCCTCAAACAAATAATAGGAAATTATAAAGGACAAGGATCCTACAATTTCATATTTGTAACAATCAAATAATTAAAGTATGGGGTCAATCAGTGTTTTTTTTTTTTTTTTTCCTTTTTGGGGAGGCAATGAGGTCAATTAGCTTAAAACTAAAGCAAAAGGTTTAAGGAAACAAATTAAAACTCAAAGTCTTCGTATGAACACAAATTCAATCCCTATTTCAGAATTTCATAAACTCGAAAAACAAATTTCTTCTCTTGAATCTCCTAAACCTCCAAATCAATCCTCTTCACCTGAACTAGACCCCAATGAATAACGAAATCATGAGGCTTTCCTTCTAGTCATTAATTGCATTAATTTTCAAAGAAGGTATGTTTTTGTTACTATTGTTGTTGAAAAATTTCAAACTTTGGTCCATCCACTTCTTGATAGTGTTGCTCACATGAATTGTATACAAGAAAGATTAATTCCTTCCAAATATTGTGAAAAGACTAAAGAAGGAATAGCTTGTGCTACCATTTCTCGACGTCAAATTATTTGCAAACTTTCAAACGCTTAAAATTAGAATAGTGAATATTGTTTCAAAATATTTTTACCCTTGTGAAAAATCTCTAGGAACAAATTATTTTAGGAACTCCCTTTCTTACACCAAATATCCCTTTTTTGTCAATTCTAAATACTTTCATTCAAAAATTCTTGGAAAAGAAATCAAATTTGAAATTTCTTTTCCAATAATATTTCGGTACTTTGAGAATCCTTGATTTTTAAAATTGTCTCAGCTAAAGAAAAACAAATAGCTTTTCTTCAAACAGAAATTGATCAAGCTAACATTGAAGACCAGTTCACTATGCCACGATTCAACAAAAAATTCGAAAGGTGAAGAAAGTATTTGAAGATTGTGTGTACACTAATATTCCAAACACTTTTTGAGATAGAAAACAACATATGGTAGAATTATCATATGAAAAGGATTTCGATGAAAGAAATATTCCAACAAAAGTGCAACCTATCCACATGTAAAGAACTTTTAAAATTTTGTAAAAAGGAAATTCAATCTCGCTAAACAAAAAAATTATTAGACCCTCCAAATCTTCTTAGAGTTGTGCTGCCTTCGATGTTTACCATCAAGCTGAAAAAGAATGTGGTATTCCTTAGTTAGTCGTAAATTAAAAACCACCTAACAAAGTTCTCGAACAGATAAGATATCTAATTCCCAACAAAAATGATTTATTAGAAAGATTATATGATGCAAAAATATTTTCCAAGTTTGACAAAAAGTCTAATTTTTGGCAAATTCAAATTTCCAAAAGGGATAGGCATAAAACTACATGTGCAGTTCCATTTGGATGCTACGAATGGAATGTGATGCCATTTCGACTAAAAAATGCTCCTTCTAAATTTTAACATATTATGATGATATATTCAATGATTATTCTAAATTTTCAATAATGTACATTGATGACATCCTTTTTTATTCCAAAAATTTAAATGAACATTTCAAGCACCTAAATATATTTTTTAATGATGGATTAGCTGTTTTTGCGTCAAAAATAGGACTATTTCAAACTAAAATTTGAGTCTTAGGTCATGATATTTTTAAATGGAAATATCCAGCCTATTCGACAATCTATTGAATTTACAGACAAATTTTCAGATGAGATCAAAGAGAAAAATCAGTTGCAAAGACTTCTTGGTTGTCTTAATCATGTTGTAGGCTTCTTTCCTAAACTTAGAGAAGTTTGCAAACCTTTATTTCAAAGGCGTAGAAAAAATTCTCCCACATGGTGACAAAAGTAAACTGAAATAATCAGATTCATTAAAGAAAAAGTTAAGTTTCTTCCATGTCTAGGAACTCCATCTCTGCATGCATTCATGATAGTCGAAACTAATGCATCAAACATAAGTTTTGGTTGGATTATCAAGTAACATCTTGACTCAAATCTTAAACAATTAGTCAAGTTCCATAATGGAGTCTAGACTGAACCCCAACACAATTATTCCACTATTAAAAAAGAAATTCTATCTACTGTCTTATGCATTTCAAAATTTCAAGATGATTTATATTATAAAAAATTCTTATTAAGAATTGATTGCAAGGATGCAAAATAAGTTTTACAAAAAGATGATCAAAATCTAGTTTCAAAACAAATTGTTGCTCGACGGCAAGCAATACTTTTAGTTTTCAATATTGGTAGTGAATTTATTAATAGAGAGAAGAATTCCCTTCCATATTTTCTTAGTAGAGAATTCCTTCAAGAAAAGTGACCTTGTTTCAATTTCTTTGTTACAAATGGATTCAAAACCTGAACCGCTCCTATTTCACATCATAGATTATGAACTTTATTATACCTCACTCTTAGGACCAAGATACAACAAATACACAATTTTTATTAATTATAACCAATGGTGCTTCAATTTAGATTCATCTTTCTATGGTTACTTAAACATCATCAAATCCTATAGGTCTCTCATTCAAGAATTCGATAGTCACCATGTCGTCGTCATTGTGCCCACAGGGCATATTGAAATCATAAAATACTATAATAAATTCAGATATTATTGGAGTACACTTGATCAACACATCATTCAGTTCATACTCCTAGTTATTCCACATGTGCACCTTGTCAACTTGACGATATATGTTTTTACCACTGAACAAGGACATCTTCGTCTTATTATCACAAAACAACATCATTTGCAAAGAGCAATAGAAGTCTGAAGATTATGCCATCAAGCCATTAGGGTACACCATGCATAGGGCTTTTCAAAATGCGAATAAACACCTATATGACATTTAATTGCTTTGCAACTCAAGAGAAGTGTACGTAGGATTTTCATTCAAAACAAGCAAGTGTCACTACAAGTCAAAAAGCCTATGCATAGCACCTATGTATAGTCTTTACAAAATTGCAAGCTTTATCAGTGATTTCCATTCAAATATCTCCGCATGACTTTGCAGGCAGATATTTAAGATCAGTCTTTACGTAC
Source organism: Carnegiea gigantea (assembly GCA_029747015.1). NCBI lineage: Eukaryota > Viridiplantae > Streptophyta > Magnoliopsida > Caryophyllales > Cactaceae > Carnegiea > Carnegiea gigantea. Next base: position 93,202 of record JAKOGI010002611.1, on the reverse strand, counting down.
AACACTGTTGATAATGCTTCAATAATTTTAACTTTCAATTGTTAAAGAATTACAAATAATTGTAATTTACTGTTCATGTTACCATTCAAATTACTTTTTGATTATATTTAAAGGTCTCAAAGTTATAATGCAAATCGTTATCTTTCCTTACAACTTTCTTTCACTAGCTTTTCTCATTAGTCCTATCCTTCTCTCTTATAAGCTTTGTTCTTCAATGAAAGTAAGTCTTTAGTGTGATTTACTATCCATTTTGTTTATATTTTATCAATTAATTTATGTTTTGTTAATTAAAATTTTAAAAATTTCAGCCCTATTTCACAATTGGTATCAGACTATTCACGTTCCCCTATAAAACAAAAAAAATCGATTATCTTTAAAGAAATCTACAAATCAACAATGTATGCTTAGTATTGATTAGATTAATTCTAAAAAATGGTATATTTATATCACTTTAAAAATTAAAAATAACTTTGAAATAAAAATAGTAGCACTACTTGAAATCGGTAAACTTCTTGGTTTTTGTTTTATAGAAATGCTCGGCATTTTCTTTATAACATAAAATAATTTGTATTCATTCCACTATCTAACTTTGTAGATGCGAATAATAGAGAGCTAGAACAAATTGACCGGATAATGTGAAACCTATATTCCCAGCTGAAAATCCAATCAAAATTAAATATTCTGAAGAATTGGACTTCCTTTGTATATCGCTCAATTGTTAGGGTATTCTTATTCCGAAATTCCCAATCTTCTTTTGCTTCTATAGGAAAGATGGAGATCGAACATCCAAAACAAGTCCACCAAAAATAAAACCAAATTGGAAAGGTAGTCATTTAATCATCATGAAATTTAAAGAACTATGAATGAATATCTAGTTTATAGATAAAGGCTCTATACTAGGCCATGTTATTGTCATTTTAGTTGTAACTTTGTTGTTGAAGGGTGATGGAAAACTTTCTTTCTTCGAAAGGGTTCTTCCGTTGTTGATATGCTAAAGCATTTCTAATTATGTATTTGGAATAGAGGACATAATGTGGATTTATTTTGTCATGCATTTGAGTGATGTCAATGGAATAAGAATCTATGAGTATATCCTTATTTAGTGAAAGTGACCAAACTTTTTTTTGGATAATGGGTCTAATAAGCTTATTTGAAATTGGTAAGGAAGAGGTGTTCTGCGAACTTGACAAAATAATTGTCTTGGGAAGGTTGGTAGGTGGATTGGAAACAAATTTTTGTATGTGTGGAAAATTGGCTAAAGGTGAAAAGGTATTTATACTAAAATCTAAAGCTGATAACCTTTAGCCTTTTGTATGGGTTTTCCTTTGTCTCTAGACTTGCTCATGTTGAATCCAACAAGAAATGTATTTTGTCACTCTTTCCTTATAAAAACGCCCTGATAAGAAAATCTTGCAAGACATTGTTTTCTCCCTTGATGAAATCATCATCAAAATTGAAAGAAGATAAAATTGCTTGTCATCTAACACAAATATGTTCAGAAACAAGATTTTTGATGTCCTTTTGAAGAATTTCTTTCACTGATTCGCAATCGACTCTAAGAAGGAGTTTTTATAAAATAAATTATCCTGAAATTTTGAAATACAAAGGGCTGTTGATAAGATTTTATCATTAATAGCAGAATAATTTTGCTAAGTTTGAGCCATAGACTAACCTAACTAGTTGCCCTTTATTGCTAGCTTCTAAGTTTTGTTTTAAAATACCACCATAACCTATGTGAGATGCATTGTTGTGCTTTCTGTAAATGCACGGTTTATTACCATAGTATTTATGGGTATTGATCCTTAGGAATGTGTTTTGAAATTAGATTACTAACTAAATTAACTTGCAATCTTATCAAATTAGGAAAAGAGCGAAGAAATAAAAATAAACTAACATTCGTTAACTAAAACTGACACTTACACAAGACAGGAATTAAAACTAAACTATCTCAACCAAGTGCAAACTTTCCACTAGGCCAAAGATCATGATCTTGGCATAACCATCACGAGCTCAAGCAATACCAAATACCAAAAATCAAGACCAATGAAGAAGTGTGTTCTAGCAAGGCCTAGAATAGCAAGAGCACCAGGTAGAATTGAACTGAATTAAGCTACTCAAGCTGTTGAATAATTGGGATAGGAAATCAAAATAGAGAAGAATGGATAGAAATTCAACATCGAAAGGTGTCAATTTAGTGCCAAACCAAATTTCCTTACTCAAATATGGAATCCCACAATTTCATTACAGTTGTTTTTTTTTTTTTTTTTTTGGGTGAGAACTAGAACTAAAACTAAAAATGGAGAACTGAAAATGAAAACAAGTGAAAAATAACTCCAAACCCTACTCTCTACTATCCTCCCCCTGCTCTCAGGCTTCGACCTTCATTTCTATGTTTTTCCAAAACTGCCATCTCTGATTCCTCGAAACTAGGTCTTCATTGCTCCATTAATTGCTTCCATTAAAGCCCTTGTAACAGCAGATCTTGAATGGTGATGATGGTGGAATTTAGGGATAACCATTGCTAAGAGTAATGGCAATGATTGAAGGGGGGAGAGAGAGAGAGGGTATTGCGCTTTTAGAGGAAGAAGAAGAGGCAGTGAGGTAGGGTCTCGGGGTTATGGGTTTATGCTAAAGAAGAAGAAAGGGATGAGGGCCGTTTCACATGCACAACATATGGGTAATAAGTGAGAATTAGGTATAGAAAATGGGTGGCGGATAGAAGATGAGTCCGACCCAGCAAAAAGAAAGAAGAGGGAAAGAAGTAAGGAAAGGAGGAAGCAGACTAGGGGGGGAGAGAGAGAGAGAGAGAGAGAGATAGAAGGAGGCAACTGAGGAGCCGCCCGGGTCGTGTGAGGCGCACATGTGAGATTAAGTAAGAAGGCTGGAGCAGGCTAGAGGCTACCGCATGGGCTTCGAAGCTGGGTCAAACGTAGGCTTGCCTGTGTGAGAGAGAGAGAGAGAGAGAGAGAAAGAAAGAGAGAGAGAGAGAGAAATGAAGGAGAAAGGCTGAAGTGTTGGTCTTGAAGCAGGTGTGGGTTGGACCTGACTTTCTTCTCTTCTTTTCTTTCCTTTTCTCTTGATCCGATCCTTGAGCTAGTTGTTTATTTGTCCAAAATTTTCAATTCCTACAAAATAACAAAACAATATTAAAATCCTAATTCAATAATTTATTTATGAGCAAATATTGGATAATAAAGGGTATAAAATGTAATAATTTTGGATTGAACAAATACCCTCACACCTAAATTTTGCTCGTCCTCGAGTAAAATAAAACAAAAAATCCTAAAAAACAAAATAAAATTCTAACTCACTTTTGTAGAAATCAAAGTTGTACTTAGTGTGTGCAACAAGCCCTTTAAACCCCTAGGTTACCTTTAGTGGACAAGGAAGGTCTCGTGAGGGTTTGCAAAAGATATATCCACAAAATCTTGAAACTTTTTAAAAATGTTTTTAAAATTCATATATACAACACCGAGGAAACATATGCACACATTCCAATCAACTACATCACTCAAGCAATCAAAGAATTAGATCACATACAAATACAATGTACACATCAAAAAATTCTCAGTCCCTACTAATGACATCTATACACAGTCGTTCACCCCACTTAGAAACTATGTACAAGCTCAACTGGTAGAACCTCACTTTCAGGATATATGGAATCACTCCCACTCATGTGTTTATGATATAATAAGCTTCACTAAACTCTCTTCCAATCACACAACCTAGCATAGGCTTGCTAACAGTCTCGATTCTCCATCACTAAAATGCAAAATGTAAAATAATAATCAAGAGGACTTTACAGGGATGTAATGGGGCTAACAGTAAAGGGTAGGAGAGGGATAAATGATTTGGGGAATGAGGAGTTAAAAGCTAAGTGACTTAAGAGCAACCAATACTTACACCAACTATAATAATCACTCTTCATAAATTATAACCAAATAAGAACATACCCCACAAAATCAAACCACTGAAAATGAGTATATACGATGACATCATTCACACCAAAAACCCTTATTCACAAATCTTTTTTTTTTGAATTTTTTTCCTTTGAGATTTTTTTCAACTTTTTATTGGAAACTTTTTCCATTTTTTCCCTTCTTTTTCTTACTTTTTCTTACTTTTTCTTTTTTCTTTTTAATAAGAAAGTGAACAAATGGCATGTACGAAAAAACAATACAACTCAATTTTCAAATGGTCACATTGACACATTCCATCATATAACCATAATCAACCACAAATTACATAAAATACCCAAAGCTGTGCACCAAACATTAAAGTGTTGTTCCACTAGTTTTGGCTTCGGTAAAGGAAATATGTTTAGGCCAAGGGTAAAATGATGGATCCACAACAAAAATAGTCAAGGCTCAAAGGGCTAGCAAATAGGTAAAGCATTTCAAAGCAAGGTGGCCATTTGGCTATATGGCTCACAAAAGAAATGAATGCCTCTATCATATTATCATAATGCACATGCTCAATGTGACTTCAAAGAGAATTAAAGCAAGTTCTGGATATATAATCATAAAAAGACCCACATGAAAGAAAAACACGAGACTAAAAATAATGAATTAGTCTTTAAGGCACAAAATCTCACGGGTTTGTCTGCTAAAGTTAAGCTTGCATTCGAAAAATATCGGGGGTTAGGATCGTGTACAAACATCACACTTTAGGACTAAGTTCTATCAATACACACCATATCTATATACAACCTAATAACTTAGGTACAAGTGAACACAATCAATTAGAATAACACATATATATTCCCCAAAATAAAACAAAAATCTGTTTGATTTTTCATAATTTTTTCAAATTTTTTACATTTTCTTAAATTTTGAAACAAAATTTCCCCACCCCCACACTTAAATAAGATAATGTCCTCATTAGAAGTGGAAAGAAACAGAAAACACAAAAAGAAAAACTAAAAACAAAAACAAATATACAAAAAGAAAAATAATACTCAAAAACAAAAAGGACATGACTCTCAAACACATGTACAAACATATTCACACAAAAGAAAAAGTAAAGCATCTAAATATACAAAAAAACAAAAGAAAAGAAAAATGAGACAAAGAGAAAGTAGGGAAAGAAATCTTGATCAAATCGGGTTGGGAGCTAAGTACACCCGAGCTATCTCAGTAGCATATCACTCTTCAGAACTTGGCTCGCGAAGTATCAGACACTCCACATCTTTTTTATTCGGCAGCTCCAAAAATTGCTTCAGCCATTACCCATTCACCTTGAATGTGGCACTCCCCTCATGATCTTGCATCTAAACTACACCATAGGGAAAAACACGTGAAATAATATGGGGACCCGTCCATCGGGACCTTAATTTTCCTGAAAATAAATGAAGCTTAAAGTCATATAAGAGTACTTTCATTCCTAAGGCAAACGCTTTCCTAAGAATTTGTTTGTCATTAAACAACTTAGCCCTCTTTTTGTAAGATCCAACACTCTCATAAGCTTCAGTTCTTATCTCTTTAACCTCACTCAGTTGCAACCTCCTCTCCTCATCAGCCTCAGTCAAGTCAAACTTAAGCATCTTAATGGCCCACTAAGCTCTATGCTCTATCTCAATAGGGAGATGACAAAGCTTACCATAAACCACCCTATAAGGTGACATATCCAAGTGAGTTTTGAAAGTTGTTCTATAAGCCAAAAGAGCATTTAATAGCTTGTCGGCCCTATCTTTTCTATTCTTGCTTACAGTCTTGTCAAGGATCTGCTTAATTTGCTGATTGGTTTAGCGATGATAGGGGGTAGCAAGTCTATGAACTATGGACTACCTCTTCAGTAAGACATCAAAAGACGCTGTTAGTAAAACGGTACCCTAATTACTAATGATAGCACGAGGCATGCTAAATCTAGCAAATGTATTCTCCCTAAGGAACTTCACAACCACCTTAACGTCATTGGTATTTGAAGGGATGACCTCTATCCACTTAGAAACATAGTTTACAGCTAATAGAATGTACTCATTTCCAAAATAAGATGGAAGTGATCCCATGAAATCTATACACCAAACATTGAAAATCTCCACCACAATGATGGGATTGAGTGGCATTAATCTCTGCTACTTATCCTATCCAACTATTGGCACCTAAGGCAACTCTTATAGTATTCAAAAGAATCTCTAAACAAGGTAGGCAATAGAAACTACATTGAAGAACTTTGGTTGCAACCTTTCTCCCATCGAAATGCCCCCTACATGCTTAGTTATGACAGAAAAAAGGGACACTTCTCACCTCATGATCGGGAATATACCTCTTAAAAGATTGGTTAAAATAATACTTAAACAAATGAGGATCATCCCAAACAAAGAATTTTACAAGTTGGAAGAATCAATCTCTATCATTCTTAGTCCAACCCTAGGGGATCCTACCAGAAACTAGGTAGTTCACAATGTCAGTGTACCAAGGATCAGTATGGACAACATATAATTGCTCATTGGGAAAGCACTTGGAAATACTAGGCTCACTCACTCCAACATTGAAAATCCTAGACAAATGGTCAGCAACAAGGTTCTCAGAACCCTTCTTACCTCCAATCTCACTATCAAACTCTTGTAAAAGCAAGCTCCATCTCACAAGTCTAGGTTTAGCATCCGTCCTAGAAAGAAGGTGTTTAAGAGTAGAGCGATTAGTATGAACGATCACATGAGACCCAATCAAGTAGGGACTAAACTTCTCAAAGCCAAGTATAACGGCCAGAACTTCTTTCTTAATAACAGTATGGTTCAGTTGGGCATCATTCATTGTGTGAGCAGCATAATAGATGACATAGGGCTTCGTATCAACACATTATCCTAGAACAACCCCAACAGTATAATCAGATGCATCACACATTAACTCAAATGGCTCTCACAGGATGGGAGGATAAAGAACAGAAGTAGAGGTTAAAGCTTTCTTAAACTTAGTAAATACCACAAGACACTCCCCAGAGTTCATCCTTAGCTAACAGGTTGGTGAAGGGATTCACAATCTTACTAAAGTCCTTAATGAAATAACGATAAAAGCCAGCATGTTCAAGAAAAGACCTCACCGCTTTCAAACAAGAGGGAGGGGGAAGATTAACAATCAAATCAGTCTTAACCTTATCTACCTCAATTCCATCTCCAGAAATAATATGGCCTAAGACTATTTTCTTTTTAATGAAGTGACATTTCTCTCAATTCCAAATTAAGTTTTTCTCCCTACACCTTTCCAAAACGTTTCTCAAATTAAAAAGACAATCATCAAAGGAAGACCAAACATAGTAAAGTCATCCATAAAAATTTTCATGCATTGCTCAACTAGATCTGAGAACATAAAAATCATGTACCTATGAAAGATAGCAGGGGCATTACATAGTCCAAAAGGCATTCTTTTAAAAGCATATGTCCTAAATGAGTAGGTGAAGGTAGTCTTCTTTTGATCCTTAAGAGCAATAGAGATCTAAGTATAGCCAGAATATCCATATAAAAAGCAATAGAAATAATGTCCAGCCAAGCTTTCTAACATCTGGTCGAGGAAGGGAAGAAGAAAATGGTCTTTTCTAGTAGCAAAGCATTCAATTTCTTATAGTCTATATAAACACGTCACCTATATTGGACTCAAATAAGAATTAACTCATTCTTATCATTCCCAATCATGGTAATACCGGTCTTATTAGGAATAACTTGAATCGGGCTAACCCATTTAGTGTCAGAAGTGGGATAAATAATCCCATGGTCTAGCCACTTCAACACTTCCTTCCTAACTACTTCCTACAAAGTTGGGTTCAAATGGCTTTGGCGGTCTCGTTAGGGCTTAGTATTGTCCTCCGAATGGATTTTATGTTACACAATGAAGGGACTAATATCCTTGGTATCCCCTAAAGTCCAACCTATGACTTCCTTGTTCTCTTTAAGTGAGGCAATCATTTTGTCCTCTTAGTCCCGGTCTAGGTCAGAAGTAATAATGATAAGTAATGATTCATCGGATCCTAGGAATGAATACTTAAGAAAGTTAGGAAGGGTTTGAATTCAAGAGCAGGAGGGGAAACAGACTCAGTACCAGATTCAAAAATAGTAGTAGGTAGACAGTTAGTAGCAGAGCACAGGTCATCAAATTCAAACATATTATACTTAGGCTCGTCTTCAATAAGAAAGATTTGCACTCAGCTGCTAACAAATCATCAATATCATAATCAAATATAAAATCTTCTACCCAGTTAAGAGTAGAAAACTCCATATCATCAAAACTAGGAGGCTATCTTTGCATATTAAAGATGTTTAATTCTAAGGTCAAGTTGCCAAAACACAGTCTCATCGTACCATTCCTGCAATTAATGAGGGCATTGCTAGTAGCTAAGAAATGATGCCCTAAGATCACAAGGAGTCGACTAGCGAGATTGGATACCTTCTCAGTTTCAATCACTACCAAATACATAGGGTAAATAAATTTACTCAGTCTAATAAGAACATTCTCTACTATACCCCTGGGTAACCTGGTTGATCTATCAGCTAATTGAATAACCATCTTGGTAGATTTCAACTCACCTGACCCTAGTCTCTCATACTTAGTGAAGGTATCAAATTAAAACTGGCCCCCAAATCAAGCAAAGCTCTGTGAATAAGCTGGTTCCCAACAACTATAGAAATAGTAGGGTAACTGGGATCCCTATACTTGACTGGGATCTGGTGAGAAATAATGAAACTAGCGCCAGATGTTAAGAAAGGCTCCTTATGGACACTAGTAGCTTTCTTAGTGGTACACAGATCCTTTAAAAACCTAGCATATGTAGCCATTTGCTAAATAGCATTGAGTAAAAGAATATTAGTTTTGACTTGAAAGAAGTTCTCTCTCATCTTCTCAACATGGTCTTGGCCTTTCTTTTTAAGTTGATGCAGAAAACGAGGTAAAGGATTATGGATTTCCTCAGCAGAGTGAGGAGAGGAAGAATCCTTAGGAGGTGAAAGATCCACTGAATTAGAAGAATCTTTCTCCTTAGGTTTTTTTTTGTTAGAAGACGAATAAGATGTAGAGGATTATCAGAATCATTGGAGACACCACTAGTAGTATCCCATGTCTTACTGGATTAACCAGCTTCTGGAGATGAGGAGGGAGAAGAATTTTGGAAGAAGCTATCAGGATACTTGCAGGGCTCACGAGAAGTTCCTACCTGATGATCAATCTTTCGATTAAATCGAAGAGATATAACTATATTCACTTTTCTCAGAGGCTCACTATGGTTAACACCAGAAGAAGAGGAGGCGTGACGGTTAGGGTTCACCTCAAGCTGACTTAAAAAAGTACCTAACTCCATAGAAGATGATGGTAACTGGGAAAGCTGCTCAGTCATCATTCTTATCATTCTTGCCATATTGGCGTTAATCATTCTCTTCAGATTATTATTAATTATTCTCTCAATTTTATTAATGTCAGTGTAACCAAGAAGAGGTTGAACTTGAGCTACATGAGGTAGAGGTCCAGGTACATTGGGCACACCTGGAAAAGTCAGTCGTTAAAAAGTATTAGAGGGATAAGGGATAGACTGGGAGTTGTTTGCAGGAAACACTGTAGGTTGGAAGTTAAAGACTGCAGCATTTGGTCTACTACTCTAAGAAAAGTCAGGTGTTGTCTCCACCTTGGATTGTAGTTAGGGAAAAAGGGGTCATTCTTAGATCTCTGGAAGGCCATACTTGCTTGCTCCTCTCTAATTAATAATTGGTGAGTAAACAGTATAATCAGATGCATCACATATTAACTCAAATGGCTCACACTGGATGGGATGATAAAGAACAGAAGCAGAGGTTAAAGCTTTCTTAAACTTAGTAAATGCCACAAGACACTCCTCAGAGTTCATCCTTAGCTAACAGGTTGGTGAAGGGATTCACTATCTGACTAAAGTCCTTAATGAAATAACGATAAAACCCAGCATGCTCAAGAAAAGACCTCACCGCTTTCAAACAAGAGGGATGGGGAAGATTAACAATCAAATCAGTCTTAGCCTTATCTGCCTCAATTCCATCTCTAGAAATAATGTAGCCTAAGACTATTTCCTTTTTAATGAAGTGACATTTCTCCCAATTCCAGATTAAGTTTTTCTCCCTACAGCTTTCCAAAACTTTTCCCAAATAAAAAAGACAAACATCAAAGGAAGACCAAACATAGAAAAGTCATCCATAAAAATTTTCATGCATTGCTCAACTAGATCTGAGAACATGGAAATCATGTACCTATGAAAGATAGCAGGGGCATTACATAGTCCAAAAGGCATTCTTTTAAAAGCATATGTCCTAAATGAGTAGCTGAAGGTAGTCTTCTTTTGGTCCTTAAGAGCAATAGAGATCTAAGTATAGCCAGAATATCCATCTAAAAAGCAATAGAAATAATGTCCAGCCAACCTTTCTAACATCTCGTCGAGGAAGGGAAGGAGAAAATGGTATTTTCTAGTAGCAAAGCATTCAATTTCTCATAGTCTATGTAAACACGTCACCTATATTGGACTCAAATAAGAACTAACTCATTCTTGTCATTCCTAATCATGGTAATACCAGTGTTGTTAGGAATAACTTGAATAGGGCTAACCCATTTAGTATCAGAAGTGGGATAAATAATCCCATGGTCTAGCCACTTCAGCACTTCCTTCCTAACTACTTCCTACAAATTTGGGTTCAAATGGCTTTAGCAGTCCCGTTAGGGCTTAGCATTGTCCTCCAAATGGACTTTATGTTGCGCAATGAAGGGACTAATATCCTTGGTATCCCCTAAAGTCCAACCTATGACTTTCTTGTTCTCTTTAAGTAAGGCAATCATTTTGTCCTCTTAGTCCCGGTCTAGGCAGAAGTAATAATGATAAGTAATGATTCATCAGATCCTAAGAATGAATACTTAAGAAAGTTAGGAAGGGTTTGAATCCAGGAGCAGGAGGGGAAACAGACTCAGTACCAGATTCAAAAATAGTAGGAGGTAGACAGTTAGTAGCAGAGCATAGGTCATCAAATTCAAAAATATTATACTTAGGCTCGTCTTCAATAAGAAAGATTTGTACGCAGCTGCTAACAAATCATCAATATCATAATCAAATATAAAATATTCTACCCAGTTAAGAGTAGGAAACTCCATATCATCAAAACTAGGAGGCTATCTTTGCATATTAAAGATGTTTAATTCTAAGGTCAAGTTGCCAAAACACAGTCTCATCGTACCATTCCTGCAATTAATGAGGGCATTGCTAGTAGCTAAGAAAGGATGCCCTAAGATCACAAGGAGTCGAGTACCGAGATTGGATACCTTCTCAGTTTCAATCACTACCAAATACATAGGGTAAATTAATTTACTCAGTCTAATCAGTACATTCTCCACTATACCCCTGGGTAACCTGGTTGATCTATCAGCTAATTGAATAACCATCTTGGTAGATTTCAACTCACCTGCCCCTAGTCTCTCATACTTAGTGAAGGTATCAAATTAAAACTGGCCCCCAAATTAAGCAAAGCTCTGTGAATAAGCTGGTTCCCTACAACTATGGAAATAGTAGGGTAACTGGGATCCCTATACTTGACTGGGATCTGGTGAGAAATAATGAAACTAGCGCCAGATGTTAAGAAAGGCTTCTTATGGACACTAGTAGCTTTCTTAGTGGTACACAGATCCTTTAAAAACCTAGCATATGTAGCCATTTGCTAAATAGCATTGAGTAAAAGAATATTAGTTTTGACTTGAAAGAAGTTCTATCTCATCTTCTCAACAACGTCTTGGTCTCTCTTTTTAAGTAGATGTAGAAAATGAGGTAAAGGATTATGGATTTTCTCAACAGAGTGAGGAGAGGAAGAATCCTTGGGAGGTGAAAGATCCACTGAATTAGAAGAATCTTTCTCCTTAGGTTCTTTTTTGTTAGAAGACGAATTAGATGTAGAGGATTATCAGAATCATTGGGGACACCACTAGTAGTATCCCATGTCTTACTGGATTAACCAGTTTCTGGAGATGAAGAGGGAGAAGAATTTTGGAAGAAGCTATGAGGATACTTGCAGGGCTCACGAGAAGTTCCTACCTGATGATCAATCTTTCGATCAAATCGAAGAGATATAACTGCATTCACTTTTCTCAGAGGCTCACTAGGGTTAACACCAGAAGAAGAGGAGGTGTGACTGTTAGGGTTCACCTCAAGCTGACTTAAAAAAGTACCTAACTCCATAGAAGATGATGGTAACTGGGAAAACTGCTTAGTCATCATTCTTATCATTCCTGCCATATTGGCGTTAATCATTCTCTTCAGATTATTATTAATTATTCTCTCAATTTTATTAATGTCAGTGCAACCAAGAAGAGGTTGAACTTGAGCTACAAGAGGTAGAGGTCCAGGTACATTGGGCACACCAGAAAAAGTCAGTCGTTAAAAAGTATTAGAGGGATAAGGGATGGACTGGGAGTTGTTTGCAGGAAACACTGCAGGTTGGAAGTTAAGGACTGCAACATTTGGTCTACTACTCTAAGAAAAGTCAGGGTGTTGTCTCCACCCTGGATTGTAGTTAGGGAAAAAGGGGTCATTCTTAGATCTCTGGAAGGCCATACTTACTTGCTCCTCTCTAATTGATAATTGGTGAGTAAACAGTATAATCAGATGCATCACACATTAACTCAAATGGCTCTTACTGGATGGGAGGATAAAGAACAGAAGCAGAGGTTAAAGCTTTCTTAAACATAGTAAATGCCACAAGACACTCCTCAGAGTTCATCCTTAGCTAACAGGTTGGTGAAGGGATTCACTATCTTACTAAAGTCCTTAATGAAATAACGATAAAGGCCAGCATGTTCAAGAAAAGACCTCACCGCTTTCAAACAAGAGGAAGGGGGAAGATTAACAATCAAATTAGTCTTAGCCTTATCTGCCTCAATTCCATCTCTAGAAATAAAGTGGCCTAAGACTATTTCCTTTTTAATGAAGTGACATTTCTCCTAATTCCAGATTAAGTTTTTCTCCCTACACCTTTCCAAAACTTTTCTCAAATTAAGAAGACAATCATCAAAGGAAGACCAAACATAGAAAAGTCATCCATAAAAATTTTCATGCATTGCTCGACTAGATCTGAGAACATGGAAATCATGTACCTATGAAAGATAGCAGGGGCATTACATAGTCCAAAAGGCATCCTTTTAGAAGCATATGTCCTAAATGAGTAGGTGAAGGTGGTCTTCTTTTGGTCCTTAAGAGCAATAGAGATCTAAGCATAGCCAGAATATCCATCTAAAAAGCAATAGAAATAATGTCCAGCCAAGCTTTCTAACATCTGGTCGAGGAAGGGAAGGAGAAAATGGTCTTTTCTAGTAGCAAAGCATTCAATTTCTTATAGTCTATATAAACACGTCACCTATATTGGACTCAAATAAGAATTAACTCATTCTTGTCATTCCTAATCATGGTAATACCGGTCTTGTTAGGAATAACTTGAATAGGGCTAACCCATTTAGTGTCAGAAGTGGGATAAATAATCCCATGGTCTAGCCACTTTAGCACTTCCTTCCTAGCTACTTCCTACAAAGTTGGGTTCAAATGGCTTTGGCGGTCTCGTTAGGGCTTAGCATTGTCCTCCAAATGGATTTTATGTTGCACAATGAAGGGACTAATATCCTTGGTATCCCCTAAAGTCCAACCTATGACTTCCTTGTTCTCTTTAAGTAAGGCAATCATTTTGTCCTCTTAGTCCCGGTCTAGGTCAGAAGTAATAATGATAAGTAATGATTCATCGGATCCTAGGAATGAATACTTAAGAAAGTTGGGAAGGGTTTGAATTCAAGAGCAGGTGGGGAAACAGACTCAGTACCAGATTCAAAAATAGTAGTAGGTAAACAGTTAGCAGCAGAGCACAGGTCATCAAATTCAAACATATTATACTTAGGCTCGTCTTCAATAAGAAAGATTTGTACTCAGCTGCCAACAAATCATCAATATCATAATCAAATATAAAATCTTCTACCAAGTTAAGAGTAGGAAACTCCATATCATCAAAACTAGGAGGCTATCTTTGCATATTAAAGATGTTTAATTCTACGGTCAAGTTGCCAAAACACAGTCTCATTGTACCATTCCTGCAATTAATGAGGGCATTGCTAGTAGCTAAGAAAGGATGCCCTAAGATCACAAGGAGTCGACCAGCGAGATTGGATACCTTCTCAGTTTCAATCACTACCAAATACATAGGGTAAATAAATTTACTCAGTCTAATAAGCACATTCTCCACTATACCCCTGGGTAACCTTGTTTATCTATCAGCTAATTGAATAACCATCTTAGTAGATTTCAACTCACCTGACCCTAGTCTCTCATACTTAGTGAAGGTATCAGATTAAAATTGGCCCCCAAATCAAGCAAAGCTCTGTGAATAAGCTGGTTCCCTACAACTATAGAAATAGTAGGGTAACTGGGATCCCTATACTTGACTGGGATCTGGTGAGAAATAATGAAACTAGCGCCAGATGTTAAGAAAGGATTCTTATGGACACTAGTAGCTTTCTTAGTGGTACACAGATCCTTTAAAAACCTAGCATATGTAGCCATTTGCTAAATAGCATTGAGTAAAAGAATATTAGTTTTGACTTGAAAGAAGTTCTCTCTCATCCTCCCAACATCGTCTTGGTCTTTCTTTTTAAGTTGGCGCAGAAAATGAGGTAAAGGATTATGGATGTTCTCAGCAGAGTGAGGAGAGGAAGAATCCTTAGGAGGTGAAAGATCCACTGAATTAGAAGAATCTTTCCCCTTAGGTCCTTTTTTGTTAGAAGACGAATTAGATGTAGCGGATTATCAGGATCATTGGGGACACCACTAGTCGTATCCCATGTCTTACTGGATTAACCAGTTTCTGGAGATGAAGAGGGAGAAGAATTTTGGAAGAAGCTATGAGGATACTTGCAGGGCTCACGAGAAGTTCCTACCTGATGATCAATCTTTCGATCAAATCGAAGAGATATAACTGCATTCACTTTTCTCAGAGGCTCACTAGGGTTAACACCAGAAGAAGAGGAGGTGTGACTGTTAGGGTTCACCTCAAGCTGACTTAAAAAAGTACCTAACTCCATAGAAGATGATGGTAACTGGGAAAACTGCTTAGTCATCATTCTTATCATTCCTGCCATATTGGCGTTAATCATTCTCTTCAGATTATTATTAATTATTCTCTCAATTTTATTAATGTCAGTGCAACCAAGAAGAGGTTGAACTTGAGCTACAAGAGGTAGAGGTCCAGGTACATTGGGCACACCAGAAAAAGTCAGTCGTTAAAAAGTATTAGAGGGATAAGGGATGGACTGGGAGTTGTTTGCAGGAAACACTGCAGGTTGGAAGTTAAGGACTGCAACATTTGGTCTACTACTCTAAGAAAAGTCAGGGTGTTGTCTCCACCCTGGATTGTAGTTAGGGAAAAAGGGGTCATTCTTAGATCTCTGGAAGGCCATACTTACTTGCTCCTCTCTAATTGATAATTGGTGAGTAAACAGTATAATCAGATGCATCACACATTAACTCAAATGGCTCTTACTGGATGGGAGGATAAAGAACAGAAGCAGAGGTTAAAGCTTTCTTAAACATAGTAAATGCCACAAGACACTCCTCAGAGTTCATCCTTAGCTAACAGGTTGGTGAAGGGATTCACTATCTTACTAAAGTCCTTAATGAAATAACGATAAAGGCCAGCATGTTCAAGAAAAGACCTCACCGCTTTCAAACAAGAGGAAGGGGGAAGATTAACAATCAAATTAGTCTTAGCCTTATCTGCCTCAATTCCATCTCTAGAAATAAAGTGGCCTAAGACTATTTCCTTTTTAATGAAGTGACATTTCTCCTAATTCCAGATTAAGTTTTTCTCCCTACACCTTTCCAAAACTTTTCTCAAATTAAAAAGACAATCATCAAAGGAAGACCAAACATAGAAAAGTCATCCATAAAAATTTTCATGCATTGCTCGACTAGATCTGAGAACATGGAAATCATGTACCTATGAAAGATAGCAGGGGCATTACATAGTCCAAAAGGCATCCTTTTAGAAGCATATGTCCTAAATGAGTAGGTGAAGGTGGTCTTCTTTTGGTCCTTAAGAGCAATAGAGATCTAAGCATAGCCAGAATATCCATCTAAAAAGCAATAGAAATAATGTCCAGCCAAGCTTTCTAACATCTGGTCAAGGAAGGGAAGGAGAAAATGGTCTTTTCTAGTAGCAAAGCATTCAATTTCTTATAGTCTATATAAACACGTCACCTATATTGGACTCAAATAAGAATTAACTCATTCTTGTCATTCCTAATCATGGTAATACCGGTCTTGTTAGGAATAACTTGAATAGGGCTAACCCATTTAGTGTCAGAAGTGGGATAAATAATCCCATGGTCTAGCCACTTTAGCACTTCCTTCCTAGCTACTTCCTACAAAGTTGGGTTCAAATGGCTTTGGCGGTCTCGTTAGGGCTTAGCATTGTCCTCCAAATGGATTTTATGTTGCACAATGAAGGGACTAATATCCTTGGTATCCCCTAAAGTCCAACCTATGACTTCCTTGTTCTCTTTAAGTAAGGCAATCATTTTGTCCTCTTAGTCCCGGTCTAGGTCAGAAGTAATAATGATAAGTAATGATTCATCGGATCCTAGGAATGAATACTTAAGAAAGTTGGGAAGGGTTTGAATTCAAGAGCAGGTGGGGAAACAGACTCAGTACCAGATTCAAAAATAGTAGTAGGTAAACAGTTAGCAGCAGAGCACAGGTCATCAAATTCAAACATATTATACTTAGGCTCGTCTTCAATAAGAAAGATTTGTACTCAGCTGCCAACAAATCATCAATATCATAATCAAATATAAAATCTTCTACCAAGTTAAGAGTAGGAAACTCCATATCATCAAAACTAGGAGGCTATCTTTGCATATTAAAGATGTTTAATTCTACGGTCAAGTTGCCAAAACACAGTCTCATTGTACCATTCCTGCAATTAATGAGGGCATTGCTAGTAGCTAAGAAAGGATGCCCTAAGATCACAAGGAGTCGACCAGCGAGATTGGATACCTTCTCAGTTTCAATCACTACCAAATACATAGGGTAAATAAATTTACTCAGTCTAATAAGCACATTCTCCACTATACCCCTGGGTAACCTTGTTTATCTATCAGCTAATTGAATAACCATCTTAGTAGATTTCAACTCACCTGACCCTAGTCTCTCATACTTAGTGAAGGTATCAGATTAAAATTGGCCCCCAAATCAAGCAAAGCTCTGTGAATAAGCTGGTTCCCTACAACTATAGAAATAGTAGGGTAACTGGGATCCCTATACTTGACTGGGATCTGGTGAGAAATAATGAAACTAGCGCCAGATGTTAAGAAAGGCTTCTTATGGACACTAGTAGCTTTCTTAGTGGTACACAGATCCTTTAAAAACCTAGCATATGTAGCCATTTGCTAAATAGCAATGAGCAAAAGAATATTAGTTTTGACTTGAAAGAAGTTCTATCTCATCTTCTCAACAACGTCTTGGTCTCTCTTTTTAAGTAGATGTAGAAAATGAGGTAAAGGATTATGGATTTTCTCAACAGAGTGAGGAGAGGAAGAATCCTTGGGAGGTGAAAGATCCACTGAATTAGAAGAATCTTTCTCCTTAGGTTCTTTTTTGTTAGAAGACGAATTAGATGTAGAGGATTATCAGAATCATTGGGGACACCACTAGTAGTATCCCATGTCTTACTGGATTAACCAGTTTCTGGAGATGAAGAGGGAGAAGAATTTTGGAAGAAGCTATGAGGATACTTGCAGGGCTCACGAGAAGTTCCTACCTGATGATCAATCTTTCGATCAAATCGAAGAGATATAACTGCATTCACTTTTCTCAGAGGCTCACTAGGGTTAACACCAGAAGAAGAGGAGGTGTGACCGTTAGGGTTCACCTCAAGCTGACTTAAAAAAGTACCTAACTCCATAGAAGATGATGGTAACTGGGAAAACTGCTCAGTCATCATTCTTATCATTCCTGCCATATTGGCGTTAATCATTCTCTTCAGATTATTATTAATTATTCTCCCAATTTTATTAATGTCAGTGCAACCAAGAAGAGGTTGAACTTGAGCTACAAGAGGTAGAGGTCCAGGTACATTGGGCACACCAGAAAAAGTCAGTCGTTAAAAAGTATTAGAGGGATAAGGGATGGACTGGGAGTTGTTTGCAGGAAACACTGCAGGTTGGAAGTTAAGGACTGCAACATTTGGTCTACTACTCTAAGAAAAGTCAGGGTGTTGTCTCCACCCTGGATTGTAGTTAGGGAAAAAGGGGTCATTCTTAGATCTCTGGAAGGCCATACTTACTTGCTCCTCTCTAATTGATAATTGGTGAGTAAACAGTATAATCAGATGCATCACACATTAACTCAAATGGCTCTTACTGGATGGGAGGATAAAGAACAGAAGCAGAGGTTAAAGCTTTCTTAAACATAGTAAATGCCACAAGACACTCCTCAGAGTTCATCCTTAGCTAACAGGTTGGTGAAGGGATTCACTATCTTACTAAAGTCCTTAATGAAATAACGATAAAGGCCAGCATGTTCAAGAAAAGACCTCACCGCTTTCAAACAAGAGGAAGGGGGAAGATTAACAATCAAATTAGTCTTAGCCTTATCTGCCTCAATTCCATCTCTAGAAATAAAGTGGCCTAAGACTATTTCCTTTTTAATGAAGTGACATTTCTCCTAATTCCAGATTAAGTTTTTCTCCCTACACCTTTCCAAAACTTTTCTCAAATTAAAAAGACAATCATCAAAGGAAGACCAAACATAGAAAAGTCATCCATAAAAATTTTCATGCATTGCTCGACTAGATCTGAGAACATGGAAATCATGTGCCTATGAAAGATAGCAGGGGCATTACATAGTCCAAAAGGCATTCTTTTAAAAGCATATGTCCTAAATGAGTAGGTGAAGGTAGTCTTTTATTGGTCCTTAAGAGCAATAGAGATCTAAGTATAGCCAGAATATCCATCTAAAAAGCAATAGAAATAATGTCCAGCCAAGCTTTCTTACATCTGGTCAAGGAAGGGAAGGAGAAAATGGTCTTTTCTAGTAGCAAAGCATTCAATTTCTTATAGTCTATATAAACACGTCACCTATATTGGACTCAAATAAGAATTAACTCATTCTTGTCATTCCTAATCATAGTAATACCGGTCTTGTTAGGAATAACTTGAATAAGGCTAACCCATTTAGTGTCAAAAGTGGGATAAATAATCCCATGGTCTAGCCACTTTAGCACTTCCTTCCTAGCTACTTCCTACAAAGTTGGGTTCAAATGGCTTTGGCGGTCTCGTTAGGGCTTAGCATTGTCCTCCAAATGGATTTTATATTACACAATGAAGGGACTAATATCCTTGGTATCCCCTAAAGTCCAACCTATGACTTCCTTGTTCTCTTTAAGTAAGGCAATCATTTTGTCCTCTTAGTCTCGGTCTAGGTCAGAAGTAATAATGATAAGTAATGATTCATCAGATCCTAGGAATGAATACTTAAGAAAGTTAGGAAGGGTTTGAATTCAAGAGCCGGAGATGAAACAGACTCAGTACCAGATTCAAAAGTAGTAGCAGGTAGACAGTCAGTAGCAGAGCACAGGTCATCAAATTCAAACATATGATACTTAGGCTCGTCTTCAATAAGAAAGACTTGTACTCAGCTGCCAACAAATCATCAATATCATAATCAAATACAAAATCTTCTACCTAGTTAAGAGTAGGAAACTCCATATCATCAAAACTAGGAGGCTATCTTTGCATATTAAAGATGTTTAATTCTAAGGTCAAGTTGCCAAAACACAGTCTCATCGTACCATTCCTGCAATTAATGGGGGCATTGCTAGTAGCTAAGAAAGGATGCCCTAAGATCACAAGGAGTCGACCAGCGAGATTGGATACCTTCTTAGTTTCAATCACTACCAAATACATAGGGTAAATAAATTTACTCAGTTTAATAAGCACATTCTCCACTATACCCCTGGACAACCTGGTTGATCTATCAGCTAATTGAATAACCATCTTGGTAGATTTCAACCCACCTGACCCTTGTCTCTCATACTTAGTGAAGGTATCAAATTAACACTGGCCTCCAAATCAAGCAAAGCTCTGTGAATAAGCAGGTTTCCTACAACTATGGAAATAGTAGGGTAACTAGGATCCCTATACTTGACTGGGATCTGGTGAGAAATAATGAAACGAGCACCAGATGTTAAGAAAGGCTTCTTATGGACACTAATAGCTTTCTTAGTGGTACACAGATCCTTTAAAAACCTAGCATATGTAGCCATTTGCTAAATAGCATTGAGTAAAAGAATATTAGTTTTGACTTGAGAGAAGTTCTCTCTCATCTTCTCAACATGGTCTTGGTCTTTCTTTTTAAGTTGACGCAGAAAATGAGGTAAAGGATTATGGATTTTCTCAGCAGAGTGAGGAGAGGAAGAATCCTTAGGAGGTGAAAGATCCACTGAATTAGAAGAATCTTTCTCCTTGGGTTCTTTTTTGTTAGAAGATGAATCAGAGGTAGAGGATTATTAGAATCATTGGAGACACCACTAGTAGTATCCCATGTCTTACTGGATTAACCAGTTTCTGGGGATGAAGAGGGAGAAGAATTTTGGAAGAAGCTATGAGGATGCTTACAGGGCTCACGAGAAGTTCCTACATGATTATCAATCTTTCGATCAAATCGAAGAGATATAACTACATTCACTTTTCTCAGAGGCTCACTAGGGTTAACACCAGAAGAAGAGGAGGCGTGACTATTAGGGTTCACCTCAAGCTGACTTAAAAAAGTACCTAACTCCATAGAAGATGGTGGTAACTGGGAAAACTGCTCAGTCATCATTCTTATCATTCTTGCCATATTAGCATTAATCATTCTCTTCAGATTATTATTAATTATTCTCTCAATTTTATTAACGTTAGTGTAACCAAGAAGTGGTT
Organism: Carnegiea gigantea; assembly: GCA_029747015.1. Lineage (NCBI taxonomy): Eukaryota > Viridiplantae > Streptophyta > Magnoliopsida > Caryophyllales > Cactaceae > Carnegiea > Carnegiea gigantea. The sequence goes on along the minus strand of JAKOGI010002611.1, from coordinate 72,263 downwards.
GAACTTGAGCCACATGAGGCAGAGGTCTAGGTACATTGGGCACAGCTGAAAAAGTCAGTCGTTAAAAAGTATTGGAGGGATAAGGGATGGACTGGGAGTTGTTTGCAGGAAACACTGTAGGTTGGAAGTTAAGGACTGTAACATTTGGTCCACTACTCTAAGAAAAGTCAGGGTGTTGTCTCCACCCTAGATTGTAGTTAGGGAAAAAGGGGTCATTCGATCTCTAGAAGGCCATACTTGCTTACTCCTCTCTAATTGGTAATTGGTGAGTAAACAGTATAATCAGATGCATCACACATTAACTCAAATGGCTCTTACTGGATGGGAGGATAAAGAACAGAAGCAGAGGTTAAAGCTTTCTTAATCTTAGTAAATGCCACAAGACACTCCTCAGAGTTCATCCTTAGCTAACAGATTGGTGAAGGGATTCACCATCTTACTAAAGTCCTTAATGAAATAACGATAAAAGCCAGCATGTTCAAGAAAAGACCTCACCGCTTTTAAACAAGAGGGAGGGGGAAGATTTACAATCAAATCAGTCTTAGCCTTATCTGCCTCAATTCCATCTCTAGAAATAATGTAGCCTAAGACTATTTCCTTTTTAATGAAGTGACATTTCTCCCAATTCCAGATTAAGTTTTTCTCCCTACACCTTTCCAAAACTTTTCTCAAATTAAAAAGACAATCATCAAAGGAAGACCAAACATAAAAAAGTCATCCATAAAAATTTTCGTGCATTGCTCAACTAGATCTGAGAACATGGAAATCATGTACCTATGAAAGATAGCAGGGGCATTACATAGTCCAAAAGGCATTCTTTTAAAAGCATATGTCCTAAATGAGTAGGTGAAGCTAGTCTTCTTTTGGTCCTTAAGAGCAATAGAGATCTAAGTATAACCAGAAAATCCATCTAAAAAGCAATAGAAATAATGTCCAGCCAACCTTTCTAACATCTGGTCGAGGAAGGGAAGGAGAAAATGGTCTTTTCTAGTAGCAAAGCATTCAATTTCTTATAGTCTATATAAACACGTCACCTATAATGGACTCAAATAAGAACTAACTCATTCTTGTCATTCCTAATCATGGTAATACCGGTCTTGTTAGGAATAACTTGAATAGGTCTAACCCATTCAGTATCAGAAGTGGGATGAATAATCCCATGGTCTAGCCACTTCAGCACTTCCTTCCTAACTACTTCCTACAAAGTTGGGTTCAAATGGCTTTGGCGGTCTCGTTAGGGCTTAGCATTGTCCTCCAAATGGATTTTATGTTGCACAATGAAGGGACTAATATCCTTGGTATCCCCTAAAGTCCAACCTATGACTTCCTTGTTCTCTCTAAGTAAGGCAATCATTTTGTCCTCTTAGTCCCGGTCTAGGTCAGAAGTAATAATAATAAGTAATGATTCATCGGATCCTAGGAATGAATACTTAAGAAAGTTAGGAAGGGTTTGAATTCAAGAGCAGGAGGGGAAACAGACTCAGTACCAGATTCAAAAATAGTAGTCGGTAGACAGTCAGTAGCAGACCACAGGTCATCAAATTCAAACATATTATACTTAGGCTCGTCTTCAATAAGAAAGATTTGTACTCAGCTGCCAACAAATCATCAATGTCATAATCAAATACAAAATCTTCTACCTAGTTAAGAGTAGGAAACTTCATATCATCAAAACTAGGAGGCTATCTTTGCATATTAAAGATGTTTAATTCTAAGGTCAAGTTGCCAAAACACAGTCTCATCGTACCATTCCTGCAATTAATGAGGGCATTGCTAGTAGCTAGGAAAGGATGTCCTAAGATCACAAGGAGTCGACTAGCGACATTGGATACCTTCTAAGTTTCAATCACTATCAAATACATAGGGTAAATAAATTTACTCAGTCTGATAAGCACATTCTCCACTATACCCCTGGGCAACCTGGTTGATCTATCAACTAATTGAATAACCATCTTGGTAGATTTCAACTCACCTGACCCTAGTCTCGCATACTTAGTGAAGGTATCAAATTAACATTGGCCCCCAAATCAAGCAAAGCTCTCTGAATAAGCTGGTTCCCTACAACTATAGAAATAGTAGGGTAACTTGGATCCCTATACTTGACTGGGATTTGGTGAGAAATAATGAAACTAGCGCCAGATATTAAGAAAGGCTTCTTATGGACACTAGTAGCTTTCTTAGTGGTACACAGATCCTTTAAAAACCTAGCATATGTATCCATTTGCTAAATAGCATTGAGTAAAAGAATATTAGTTTTGATTTGAAAGAAGTTCTCTCTCATCTTCTCAACATGGTCTTGGTCTTTTTTTTAAGTTGATGCAGAAAATGAGGTAAAGGATTATGGATTTTCTCAGCAGAGTGAGGCGAGGAAGAATCCTTAGGAGGTGAAAGATCCACTGAATTAGAAGAATCTTTCTCCTTAGGTTCTTTTTTGTTAGAAGACGAATCAGAGGTAGAGGATTATCAGAATCATTGGGAACACCACTAGTAGTATCCCATGTCTTACTGGATTAACCAGTTTCTGGAGATAAAGAGGGAGAAGAATTTTGGAAGAAGCTATCAGGATACTTGCAGGGCTCATAAGAAGTTCCTACCTGATTATCAATCTTTCGATCCAATCAAAGAGATATAACTACATTCACTCTTCTCAGAGGCTCACTAGGGTTAACACCAGAAGAAGAGGAGGCGTAACTGTTAGGGTTCACCTCAAGCTGACTTAAAAAAGTACCTAACTCCGTAGAAGATGATGGTAACTGGGAAAACTGCTCAGTCATCATTCTTATCATTCTTGCCATATTGGCGTTAGTCATTCTCTTCAGATTATTATTAATTATTCTCTCAATTTTATTAATGTCAGTGTAACCAAGAAGAGGTTGAACTTGAGCTACATGAGGTAGAGGTCCAGGTACATTGGGCACACCTGAAAAAGTTAGTCTTTAAAAAGTATTAGAGAGATAAGGGATGGATTGGGAGTTGTTTGCAGAAAACACTGTAGGTTGGAAGTTAAGGACTACAACATTTGGTCCACTACTCTAAGAAAAGTCAGGGTGTTGTCTCCACCCTGGATTGTAGTTAGGGAAAAAGGGGTCATTCTTAGATCTCTGGAAGGCCATACTTGCTTGTTTCTCTCCAATTGATAATTGGTGAGTAAAATAGGGACAAGCGCTCACTGAATGATCTAAGGCCTGATAGTGAGAACAAGACACCATAGATGTTTGAGATATCTAAGAAGTCTGAGGAGACAACCCCTTTAACACGTTATCTAACACAGCAATCTTAGGCTCTAAGTGACTCACATCAAGGACAGAATGTAACCTGCCCCTAACAAACCTAGAACTTAGACCGTCATCTCTAACGGTTTTCCATTGCATGGTCTTCTCAGCTAAGTCCTCTAAAAAAATCCCAAGCAGCAATGGCGCTCTTGAAAAGAAAGTCACCCTAACACATGGACTCTAACATGGTTCTAGCTTGTTGGTCAAGGCCTTCATAAACAATTTGGCACAAACGTGCTTGGTCTAAACCATGATAGGGACACTAGGCCAATAAATTTTTAAACCTATCAAAACGTTTCCAAAATAGTTCCCTTTCTAGTCGCACAAATTGATTAATCTAATTCTTTAGCTTAAGAATCTTGGCATTAGGAAAATATTTTCTTAAGAATAATCTAACAAAATTATTCTAAGAAGTAACAGAATTAGCAGCCAAGCCATACATCCCACGTTTAGCAGAATCTTTCAGAGTAAATGGAATTTATTTGATTCGCACAACATCAATAGGAATATTAGAAAAATGCATCATTGAACACACTTCTTCAAATTCCCTCAAAAACAAATAAATATCCTCTAAACCCATGAATTTAGGAAGCATTTGAATATAGTGAGGTCTCAACTCAAAAGTCACATTTGGTCCTAAGTCAAGCAGAGTAAAACAAGATGGCAAAGCAACTCTAGGAGGGAAAAAAATATTGCTAAAAGATCTCTCTTGTGCCATTTCCTGCAAGTCTAGTTCAAGCTTGGGCTTAGGTTCAAGTTGTAGGTTAGGGTCAGGTTCACTCCTAACAAGTCTTTTACTTTCGGGATCTTTAACCCAACTTGTCATGCGAATTTCGCACCCTCACAAAAGGATATCTTTTTGGCCTTTTTCTTTTCTAAATTTTTTTGGATTTTATTTTTTATGATTTTTTTATTTTTTTACAAAAAGACAAACAAAAACATAAAGTAAACTAACCCTAGGAACAAAATAAAAATAGAAAACTCAAGATAACAAAAAGAAAACCGAAATAAACTTAACCTAACAAGCAAAATCCAGAATAAAAGTAAAACAGAAAAACAAACTTCTAATATCATAACTCTATACACAGAAAATTCTACACAATCACAAGGAATATGAATATATTTTGTTTTCAATTTTTTCTGTCCCCGAACAGTACAGAAAATTTCAAACGGAAAACTATTTCTAAAAAACATAGAAACTTTCAGAATATCCTAAAATCACACAAAAATCCACCTAGAGTCTAAAAATTATGGAGAATCCACAAAAAAAAAAAAATTAGATTAGAAACATTCTCGGCCGAACTACTCCAAATAATTAAAATAGAATTTGAAAATTCAAGAAAAACCTGCACTGATTTTTTCTGGGGTTCTATTCCTGCACAAATCAAATCTATTAGTACAGTTTTTTTTTTAGCAGCAAAAATAAACACTAAAAATAAAGAATAAATTTACCCAAAAATAAAAAACAAAATCAAAATACTAACTCAAATCAAAAATCAAACATAAGAAAATGAAACAACTCAACGACTCAAATAGCTAAACTATGAATTGACAAAACCTAATTTCACAAACTGATCGCAGGCAACGGTGCTAAAAACTGGGTGTACTTTCCGTAAGCGCATGATTTACCACTGTAGTATTTACAGGTGTTGATCATCAGAGATGTGGTATGAAATCATATTACTAACTAAATTAGTTGTATTCTTATCAAATTAGGAAAAGAGCAAAGAAATAAGAAAAAACTAACATTTACTAACTAGAACTAACACTCATACAAGACAGGAATCAAAACTAAACTATCTCAACCAAGCATAAACTTTCCATTATGGCCAAGATCATGATCCTGACATAGTCATCACGACCTCAAGTAGTACAAAATAGCAAAAATCAAGACCAATGAAGAAACATGTTATAACAAGCCCAGAACAGCAAGAGCACCAAGTAGAATTGAACTAAATTAAGTGACTCAGGCTATAGAACAATCGGGACAGGAAATTGAAACAGAGAAGAATGAATAGAAATTTGAAATCGGAAGGTGTCAACTTAGTGCCAAACCAAACTTCTTTACTCAAATTTGGAATCCCACAATTTCATTACACTTGTTTTTTTTGTTTTTGCGAGAACTAGAATTAAAAATAAAAACGGAGGGAACTAAAAACAAAAACAAATGAAAAATAACTCTAAGTTCTCCTCTATGCTATCTTCCCCCTACTCTTAGGCATCGACCTTCACTTTAAGTTTTTCCAAACCCGCCATCTCTGATCCCTCAAAATCGGGTCTTCAGTGCTCTATTAACTGCATCCATTAAAGCCCTCATAACCATAGATCTTGAATTATGATGATGATGGAATTGATGGGTAACCATTGCTAAGAGTAATAGCAATGATTGACGGAAGAGAGAGAGAGAGAGAGAGAGAGAGAGAGAGAGAGAGAGAGAGAGAGAGAGAGAGAGAGAGAGTTAGAGAGAGTGAGAGAGAGGCCATGTTGCTTTTAGAGGAAGAAGAAGAGGTAGTGAGGGAGGGTCTCAGGGTTCCAGGTTTATGCTGAAGAAGAAGAAAGGGATGAGGGGCATTTAACATGCATAGCATGTAGGTAACAAGTGAGAATTGGGTGGAGAACATGGGTTGTGGATAAAAGATGGAGATTGACCCAGCAAAAAGGAAGAAGAGCAAAAGAATCAATGAAAGGCAGAGGTGGATTGGGAAGGGGGCATTTAGGCCAGGCCCAGAGAAAGAGAGAGAGAGAGAAGGAAGGAGCTAAGGAGCAACCCAAGTTACGTGAGGCACACATGTGAGATTAAGTGAGAAGACTAGACCGGGCTGGAGGCTAGTGCATGGGCTTTAAAGGTGGATCAAATGCAGGCTTGACTGAGGGTGAGAGAGAGAGAGAGAGAGAGAGAGAGAGAGAGAGAGGAGAAAAGCTGAAGTGTTAGTCTTGGAGCAAGCATGGGCTGGGCCTGACTTTCTTATCTTCTTTTCTTTTCTCCTCTCTTGATCCAATCCTTGAGCTAGTTGTTTGTTTTTTTAAATTTTTCAATTCCTACAAAATAAACAAAATAATATTAAAATCCTAATTTAGTAATTTATTTGTGAGCAAATATTGGATAATAAAGGGTATAAAATGTAATAATTTTGGATTGAACATGCATCAGTCTCAACTATCATAGATGCAGATGGATGAGGAGTGCCTAGGCATGGTCAAGACTTAACCTTCTACTTGAGTTGCTTAACTATTTAGAACATTCTTCAGTCCACGGGACCAATTTTTTCCAAAGTCTTTTGCACAACAGTGCACACAATTGACGCACATAAGGTCATACTCCACATAAAATGACTTAAAAATACATGAAATTAACATCTCTTTATCGTTAAACGCTACTCCCCCAAATGAAAAGTCATTCACCCAATTAAGAATGGGGTGCTCAACATCATTAAACCCCATGGTTTGCTTTTATAGGTTAAACATGTTAAAGTTCATTGTCATATTTTCGACTTTCAACTTCACTTTTCCATCCCTACAATTAATGAGAGCATGAGAAGTAGTAAGGTATGGTCGACCCATGATGACTAATATTTTATTTTCAGGACTCATCACAGCCTTGGTCTCTAAAACAACAAAGTCAAATGGAAATATGAATTTTCCCACTTTGATCAATACATCCTTAACCATCCTTCTAGGGAGCCTATTGGAACAATCTGCTAATTGAAAGACTATCTTTCTAGATTTTAGCTCCCAAAGCCTAACCTTTTATATACCGTAAAAGATAGAAAGTTAACAAGAGCGCCTAAGTCAAAAAGGGCCTGGTGAATGTTGTGATTGCCAACACAATTGAGATTGTGGGGCACCCTAGGTCCTTACACTTAAGAGGCACTTGGTTTGAAATAATTGAACTCATATTAGAAGCCAAGAATGCCTTTTTTGGTGCATTAGTGACTCTCTTATTTAAGAAAACGAGCATAAGGAGAATTTGTTATATTGCATCAAGTAGAGGAACGTTGATTTTCACTTGGGAGAATGTCTCCCTAATCTTATCAATATGAGATTGTACTTTCTTCTCCTTCAATCAATTAGGGAAAAGAGGTGGGGGCTTGAAAACCTAAGGGGAAGGAATAGGAACATCCCTAGGAGGGGTAGAATCATTGATTGACTCACTCTTCTTTAGTTCATCCAACTCTTTAGAGGGAATTACCAATTGGGGAAGGGAGCATATCGCAACTTTGAGGGAAGGGGAGAGAAGATGATAGCAAAGAAGAATCATTCTCATTTTGGTCACTCACATGGGTGCCAACCATTTTACCTGACTGAAGAGAAATTACCGTATTCATTTTTCGAACATCATTAGAGTCAAATGAAGAGGAGGATGCCCCTCTCTGGTTTGCCTCCGGTTAACTATAGAAAACCCCTTTTTCTTATTAAACATGACTAAATTGTGCAAATTGTTCACTCACTGTCTTCATTATTCTCTCATTCGACTCCTTAACTTCTCTAATCATTCTCTCCATATCATTGACTTTTTTGTTCACTTTATCCAAATCATTATAACTAGGAGCGGAATATGATTGAGCCACATGTTGTTGAGGAGGAGGACCCATAGGACCACTGTATGATCCAGGGAAGGCTAGCTTTTGGTATAAAGAAGATGAAGAATTTCCTTAGAAACTCCCACATTGAGCTTTAGGCATCAAAGCATTAGGCTCGTCCATGAGAAATTTGGGAGCTTAGCGCACCTTGTTGCATGAAAAACAGAGTTTTAATATTTATAAACCCCAAGTGCAAGGTGTATCGTTGAGTACTTGGGGTGTCGTCCGCAGGGAATTGTGTTTCCAACTACCAGGGCTAACTAAAGCGTCTCAAGTTAGGCAGGATCGAAGGGTGAAAAGGGGGACTAAACTACGTTATAAACACAGAAACAAACGACTTGGAGTTGTGATTTTACCAATGGATAAACTAACTAACCAAGATGAGTCCTAACCTACCCAAACCACACTACGAACTAGAGATGGTCGGTTGCATCATCAAAGACCACCCAAGCCCTCTCTCTCAAGGTCATGAGCTAGTCTAACTCGCGTAACCACCTACTTTCGTGGGGTTAGTCGAATTAGACCACAAAACTAGCAACCCCAGACCTAGCTCGATTCGGATACTACTTTCGTGTCCCGAACTCGGCATTCCCTCTCCCATACTAGCCAATTGACCTCACCTCTCAGCATAAGTCAATCGCCCAAAAATATGGATGAAAACCCTCTCAGGCATTTCATCGAACACTTGGCGGGCGTGAAGGAAAACTCTAGGTTCTAGGCATAGATTGGGTATGGTTAGGCCAATTACAAGATTAATTAGCCATCCAGAGGCTAATCACACTCCAAGCCAACACAATCTACCAACTAAACATCAAAAACGAATGAAAACCTAAACTAACAAATAAGAACATGAACACGAAGAACGAAACAAAGGCAATGAAATAAAACGAATTCAAACAACTAGATAACATGAATCAACAATGAAAACTAAACATATAAACTTAGGCAAATCAAATACAAGAATTAAAACTAACAAAACATAAACAAGAACAATGAAATAAATAGAGAAAAGGAAGAGGGAAACTTATGCTTGAATTGATTGAAGAACTTGAAATCCACAAGCTTGAATCCCAAAATACAAACTATAATCCTAATCTAATCCTCCTATTGAGGTTTTTATTGACTAAAACGTAAACTAAAACTACCTAAGAAATCGCCTGGAAGAACCCCCGAGCGACCCCCTTCACAAACAGACGCCCGAACGGACTTAAATAGAAAATCGAAGCCGCGACGAATCTGGGGAGGTGGCACGGGCGTGCCATGTGGCACGGCCTGCCCGTGCCAAGTGGCACGGCCGTGCCACATGGCACGGTGCCGCCTCCCCCCGGTTTGTCCGGTTTTACTGGTTTTCACCGGTTTTCGCTGTTTTTCTTCGTTTTGTCCCATCTTCGTCCCTTTTCGCGACGTTTGCTTGATTTGGAGTTATTTCCTACAAAACATAAATAAAACAAGGTAAAATCCTATAAAATAAAGTTATTATACGAGTAAAAGGTGGGTGAAAGAAGCACGTAAAATGGGTAAATTTACCGTTCAACACACCCCCACACCTATCTTTTACTCGTCCTCGAGCAAAATAAAAGAAAAACTAAAGTAAACAACTAACTCACTTTCGTAGGAATCACGGTTGCATTTAGCGTATGCAATAAGCCCTTTAAACCCCTTGGTCACCCCAAGTGGACGAGTAATGTCTCGTGAGGGTTTGCAGAAGATATACCCACAAAATCTCAAAAAGGAAAAACAAAGAAAAGAGAAACAAAAATCGAAAAATAAAAGTAGCAAAACACAATATATACATGGGGATAAACTGTACACAATCGAATCAACCAAAACCCCCTAATAGCTCAAATATCAGTCTGTACACAGGCATTATATGCATTTCAGGACACATCATCCCAAAGAATGGCATCCAGACATCAGCTTTTCACCCCACGACGCATGAGAACAGTGAATCCATCCTGGTGCCTAGTGTGCAAGTGTATCATCACCCTGAAACTAAGCCTACCAAAACCAAACTCAATCCCACGCAATTGACACAAGCTACCTTTTTGATTGGCTAGCATAGAAAGCAGGTTTCCCCAGTAGCAGTATTGCCTCAAAGGGTAACACCCAGTAGCGCATGCCTCAAAGGGGTACTTATCGTTTCCAACTCTTTTCTTCCCCACTTTCTTTTCTTTCCATTATTATTTTTTTTTTCAATACAAACTCATGTCACGCCTCAAAGGGATACACCCAGTAGTGCTTGAATTTGTTTGTTTTTGCTTTTGTTTTGGAAAAAGAAAGGGGGTGCCAGCACATGTAAAGGGAACTGTGCAGTAGACAATGGGAGAGTTGATCGTGGAAGACTAAGAATTCAGGATGATGACAATACATGAATTCAGGACTGGATTGCAAAATTACGATGGACTGTTGGGGTTAGAACTGAGGTCTAAAACGACAGATTGGAGGATGAATATCTATCATACACATTATACTTATATACGAGCTAACAGTCAAGGTATCAGGGATCAAGGCTGATCAAAATAGTACAAAACTCCCCTAAATACAAAAAGAAAAGAAAAATTTGTACAAAAAGGAGAAAAAATGAAAAAGTTATACAAAAATGAAAAATTTTCACAAAAATAAGAGGAAAAATGGGAGATGACCCCACCAATCTCACAATGTCCTCATTGGGAGCCGTGAGTCATCACCAACACACAAAAATAAAGAAAACAAAATCAAATACAAGAAAAACAAAAGACGACAAAAATATGCACAAGCTAACACACTCTCCTAAAAACACAAGCTCACCCAAAACAACAACACGATCACACATAAATACAAACTAACACCACCAAAAATAAATATAGACCAATCCAACAACACCACCCATCACAACACAATAAAAATCCACAAAAACACAAAATTGGTGATCATAGCCAACAACGGCTCAACAACAACCAAGTTTCACCCTAAGATGATCACCAACCAAAAACACAATCCTAATATTCACAACTAAACAAAAACAAAAAGGAAAGAAAAGAAAAATAAAAGAAGGGGGGGAGAAGAGTGAGAACGAGTATACCAGGTTGGGTACTGAATGTACCCAAACTACACCTCGCTAGGACGAGGTTGGGGAAGCGCGAGGAGCATCAGCCACTCCTCGGCGGCGTTCAAGACGCGCATCGCCAACTCAGATGCCGTCAACGCTCGCAGAAGTTTATCAAACACCTGAGCCTGCAACTCAGATGAGTGTAAGTAAGAGCACTTAAACAGGAATGCAGAAATAATAGTAGTGCTCTCCTAAATTTATCACATGCCTTAGAAAAATCAGTAGAATGATTGAATTCAATAGGAAAGATGATTTTTCCAGGCATGTCCTCTAGGTATAAACTATAAGGGTCAAGGGAGGGGTCATACCCTCTAAAGGCACCTAGAGACTCCATACAGTCTATCTCATTCCCCTCAAGCATATCATGACATGCAACGAGTGATAAATTATGGTACTCAAGGGAAGAGGAGGGTAGTGAACATGAAGAAGCATGAGAAATATCAAGGGGGTTGAGGGATACATGGTCAGTAAGATCAGGACTAGATGAAACTATAGCCACAGCATCCACACAGGACTCCCCCTCGAGAATCTTGTCAAGATCTTGCACCTCACTACAAGTACCGTCTGACTCAAGACAAAAATCATCCCCATCGATACTAGCACCAACACAAAATGTTGCACCTACCCCGAACTCCGTCGACTGAGCTAAAGGGAAAGGTGGATCAGGATAGGTCAAAGTGTTGTCCTTAAATGTGCTAGGTAGGGATGGAGCAACAAGAGGTAGAGTAGGTAAGGGAGGGTCGAGCACATCCTCTAGTCCAGACTCTAGAGCAGGAAAAGACGCACCATCATCACACAGATTGACATTAAGTCTAGGAGCACTAGAACTAGGGTCAATCTTGGGTGATAGGTCATACTCCCGCGATTTATTAACAAACTCAGCAAACTCAACTTGTTGCTTGTTCATGGCCTCTATCATACTAGAAATTCTAACAAAACCATCAGCAGAAATACGATAGGGACAAGAAACACTGTCATGGTCAGAACGATGGCAGATCTCACATGCAAGAGGTGTATAATTAGGAATGCAGGGTGATGGGATGAATGAAGTAAATTGACTAGTCTCAAATTCATAAGTATCCCTAGCCAACCACTCAAGTAATTCCCAAGCTTCATCAACGTTTCGAGCACAGAAATCCCAATGCTCCAAAAGAGCACGGGTCTCATAAGTCACACCCTCATAGACCATGTTCAAAATTTCCCACTTCTCGAAGTAATAACCACAATGAGCAAGAAAAGCATGTAATCTATCATAGTATTGCCAAAACAATTCATGCTCATGTTGAGGGAAGTGGAAAGGAGACATATTTTCTTTTTTTTTTTTGAAATTTTTGATTTTTTTTGATTTTTTTGGATTTTCTAAAGGCCTAGTCTCGAATGCTGAAGTAAACCCCAATATTGAAAAACGCCAATTCCCCGGCAACGGCGCCAAAAACTTGTTGCAAGAAAAACAGAGTTTTAATATTTATAAACCCCAAGTGCAAGGTGTATCGTTGAGTACTTGGGGTGTTGTCCGCAGGGAATTGTGTTTTCAACTACCAGAGCTAACTAAAGCGTCTCAAGCTAGGCAGGATCGAAGGGTGAAAAGGGGGAACTAAACTACGTTTTAAACACAGAAACAAACGACTTGGAGTTGTGATTTTACCAATGGATAAACTAACTAACCAAGATGAGTCCTAACCTACCCAAACCGCACTACGAACTAGAGATGGTCGGTTGCATCATCAAAGACCACCCAAGCCCTCTCTCAAGGGTCATGAGCTAGTCTAACTCGCGTAACCACCTACTTTCGTGGGGTTAGTCAAATTAGACCACAAAACTAGCAACCCCAAACCTAGCTCGATTCGGATACTACTTTCGTGTCCCGAACTCGGCCATTCCCTCTCCCACACTAGCCAATTGACCTCACCTCTCAGCATAAGGCAATCGCCCAAAAATATGGATGAAAACCCTCTCAGGCATTTCATCGAACACTTGGCGGGCGTGAAGGAAAACTCTAGGTTCTAGGCATAAATTGGGTATGGTTAGGCCAATTACAAGATTAATTAGCCATCCAGAGGCTAATCACACTCCAAGCCAACACAATCTACCAACTAAACATCAAAAACAAATGAAAACCTAAACTAACCAATAAGAACATGAACATGAAGAACGAAACAAAGGCAATGAAATAAAACGAATCTAAACAGCTAAATAACATGAATTAACGACAAAAACTAAACATATAAACCAAACAAAGCAATTACAAGAATTAAAGCAACAAAATATAAATAAGAACAACGATGAAATAAAAAGAGAAAGAAGAGGGAAACTTATGCTTGAATTGATTGTAGAACTTGAAATCCATAAGCTTGAATTCCAAAATACCAACTACAATCCTAATCTAATCCTCCTATTGAGGTTTTTATTGACTAAAACGTAAACTAAAACTACCCTAAGAAATCGCCTGGAAGAACCCCCGAGCGACCCCCCTCACAACAGACGCCCGAACGGACTTAAATAGAAAACCGAAGCCGCGACGAATCTGGGGAGGTGGCACGGGCGTGGCATGTGGCACGGCCTGCCCGTGCCACATTGCTGTGGCACGGTGCCGCCTCCCCCCGGTTTGTCCGGTTTTGCTGGTTTTCGCCGTTTTCGCTGTTTTTCTTCGTTTTGTCCCATCTTCGTCCCTTTTCGCGACGTTTGCTTGATTTGGAGTTATTTCCTACAAAACATAAATAAAACAAGGTAAAATCCTATAAAATAAAGTTATTATACGAGTAAAAGGTGGGTGAAAGAAGCACGTAAAATGGGTAAATTTACCGTTCAACACACCTCGGATTCTAAGTAGCAGAGTAGGGCTCAAATTTTGGGCATTGGAAGGCCGCATTTACTTAGACTTGCTCTTGGCTTGTAGCTAATTGTTCAGCAAATAGGGGACATGCACTTAGGAAATGGTCGGTAGATTGATGTTGCAAACATAAAACCATTTGGGGAGGGGGATAGTTACTCGATGCTTAGGACAACACAAAAACCTTCAACATATTTTCTACGGTGGAAAATCTAGTGTCAGTATATGTGATATTAGCTACAACATGAATCCTTCCCTCTTGGCTATTAATCCTATACCTCGATCTTACTCTTGTTTAAGAATCACCCTTGGCACGTAGACTTTACCATGGTTCCTGTGGCTTCGTCAAGACCCTTATAGATTATTTGACACAAACCCCAATGTTCTAGGCTATGGTGAGGACACTGAGCACGTGCGAGTTCAAATCTTTCAAAGGATTTCCAAAAGGACTCTTTCTCAAGTTGGACGAAGTGATTGATTTCATTTCTTAGTTTCACGGTTTTACCATTCAGGAAATATTTTCTTAAGAAAACCCTTACAAACCCATCCCATGTCGAAATGAAGTTTTCTAGGAGGCTATGCATTCACTTTTTCGTCAAATCTTTCATGGCAAAAGGAATGAAACACAACCTAACAATGTCTTGGGGCACATTGGTGAATTGAATCATCGAGCATATTTCCTCAAACTCACTTAGAAATAGGTAAGCATCATTATGTCCCCTAAATGTAGGAAGCATATTTGTGTATTGAAGACTAACAGTGAATTGGACATCCCCATCAAGTTATGGGAGTTGAAACATGATGGCTAGTGGACCTTGGTGGGTACAAGATTTGGTTCAAACTCCTGATAGTCAGTGGAGGAGGAAGAAGAGGCCTTTAAGTTTGTTCCTCCGCCATTTCTTCATAATTAAGTGCTATGGTTAGGGTTACATCAGTATGGGGTGGTGAAATTTCAGAATGAACTAGCCTCGCATAACTAGGCGACCTTGTCCAAGCACTTATTCATTCCCATTTTCTCTTTTTACGATTATTTCATGTCCTCAATTTTATCTGGGAATTTGTCCGCAAAGGCTAGACATCTCATGATGGGTTTAGTAGTACCTTAATTGATACATATCGTGCCCAAGAAATCTAATCCTTTTTTGAAATAAAACCATTTTTGAAGCAAACACGACTAAAACCATTTGTCTTAGCTATTTGTACAAATGTTTACAGATGTTTGAAATTTTGTTCAATACAATTTGAGAAAACTAAAATATCACCAATGTAAACTATAATAAATGAAGTGCAAGGATTAAAAATGTCATTCGTAATATTCTAAAATTCTAAGGGGGGCATTTTTTAAACCAAGGGGCATTTATTCCATTCATAATGTCCAAAGAGGATTGTAGATGCCATTTTGGATGGATGAGGTTTAGCAATTTGGATTTGCAAAATCTTGACTTAATGTTGAACTTTAAGAAGATTTTGGCACTAAACAACTTGTTTCATAGATCTCTTTTCTTTGGAATTTGATATCTAATCCATTGAAGAACTTTGTTGAATGGTTTGTGATGAATAACAAGCCTAAGAACTCCTTGTTCCTATTCAGTAGTGTAATTGGCATAAAATGTTGCGCAACTCTATGTAGACTTTGAGGATCTTATTAATCTTCTATCTAGAAGGCTCTGAACTTAATTTTTATAATGTTCAAGAATTCAAAATTCATTTGATTGGTCTAGTTTTTGTAGGAATGTTTTTTTTTCCCCCACAAAAATCCTTTTCATAAGGTAAAGAAATAGTATTTTTTTCCTGTTCCAGAAAGCATTAGGATGATGAGGACATACCTTTTTTTAATAACTTCTTGAAAATTTAAATTTTCTTTTGCATAGAGGGAGCCGAAGTTGTTCTTCACTTCGAAGATAAGAAATTTCTTCTTGTAAATGCAAATTTTGATTCTGCCAAGTCTATAAAATATTTATTTGTTTAAAAATAGAATATGTTTGTAAAAGAGAGACTTCTCTTTGTCTTATAGAAGTTCATAAACTAAAAGAAATTTGTTTTTCCATAATTCTTGTATAAGCTCCATATTTATTAACATAGAAGGAATCAATTTGGGTCCGAAAAGGAGTTCCTAAAATAACATCATTTGTAATGTTATCAACAATTAAAAATACATTTTTGAAACAGTAACCATTCTTTTGCATGTACCCTTTGTCATGCAAAGGTTCTCCATTTGCACTGCATGAGTGTTTCCTTGTTCTTTTACAGTTCTTTGTTGGTATAATTCCTCCTTTAATACAATTTTGGTGAGCTCCACTATTTATAAGCTAGTATATTAATGTAGAAATTGTTGACAACTACCTAGATAGTCGAGTACCACTTTTGGAAAGTAACTTGAGAAATAGTTTGTAGGAAGTGAGCATTAGGGATTGCATCTTTTGGAGTCCCCATAATATTTTCAAGAGGTTCAGGAATAGTTGACAAGCTTGCTATTTATGATTCAAGGATAGGAAATTTTGTTTTGATTTCAAGATCCTTTGCTTTGAGATTTAAAATCTCTCGTTTGAGTTGATGAACTTTTGTCTTTAGCTTGTTAACTTTTACGTGAATATCTTTTGTTGTAATTTGTCGAAAAGGACTAGAAATTGGATATTTTTGGAAGAGCTTATTGGAAAATTTAGCATCGAACTTGATATCTTGCTTTTCTTCTCCAAGGATTAATTCTTGAAGTTTTTCTAGATGCTTCCTTCTTTTTTCTTCAACGAGAATCTTTCCTATTAGGTCTAATAGTACTTCCTTTTAATTCTTATTGGTGATGACATTAAGAGTTTGGATAGAAGAAGAGTCACAATCTGACCCCTCTTTATCTAACCTCTGGTAGTAGTCTTTGTTGTTGCCAGAAGAGTTTGAGCTAAAACATATAAGAGTTTTTTTTTTTTGGGTAATTTTGGATGGTTTGCAAATTGCTCATTAATCTTCTTTTCAGTTTCACATTGAAAGCGTTTATGACCTGGTTTGCCACATTTGTAACAAACAGCCTTTTTTCTCAGTAGTCTTTTTTCTCTTTTGAGGAGAGGGTTTTGAATTAGGAGGTTGTGGTGGTAGGCTGGGAGGTTTGCTTGTTCTTTTAAATTTTTGGGCAGCTACCTTCTTGGCTTTCCTAGCTTTACCAGAAGGAGCTTCAGTCTTGGTAATGCCAAATGCCTCACAAAAGGTTCCCATTTCTCTTTTAGATTGAGCCTTTTCTACTTTGTGTTTGGTTTTGGAGTTTAAGCTCATTACATAGGATGAACCCTTCATTCTTAACGACTCCAAATAGCATTCCAAATGTGAAGAAATTAAATGATATGTTTACTATAATGTCGATGAAGTTTGGAAAGTATTCTTTCATCAAAGAGCTTTAGGAGATCGATTATAAACCTTCCCTTCCAAAAACTCTGGGTTTCATACTCCATTTTAAAGACATTTGTTAGGAAGACATCTTTATACAAATCATAATCACTTAGGGATGGGCCTCTAAGGTCAACAAGAACTGATTTGGTTAAGGCTTCCCCTTTTTGTGGGTTATCAATGAAATGGAGTGTAATGGTATGAGTTAATGTTTCATAATCATCTAGAATTGGGTTGCCATTAGCATCAGGGTTTGGTGAGACATGGCCAAGGATGGCTCTCTTCTCTTCATAAGAAATGAAGTTATCACACCAACTTTTCAGTCACTTGGTAAATTCTAAAACAAGGACAACTATTATATTTTTGTTTTCATAGCCATTGACTTTGTAAGCGGCAGCAGCTAGACCCGTTTCTTATAATGTTGAAAGGAATTCATGCTTGGCTTTTCCATATATCTTCCAAGTATAGATAGAATTTATGTCATAGTAGCTAACTGTAAATTAGCGTCTTTCTTCATATTGTATATTAGGAGGAATAGGCCTATGATCATAATTCCAAGCCCTAGCATTTTTCCCGTTTCTTATTTTGTTAGTGGCTAGTGGATAACTATTTTGAGAAGGATCTTCTTCAAAAATGTTATGAATAGTAGTGAAGATATCAACCTGGCCACTATTACACTATTCTTCTAAAGTAGGAGAATCACTTGACTTTGTTGTTGGTAGGTTTTGTCAACACAAGTAAGGGTCTGTTCTTTTCGTAGGTAAATTGAGATGTGTAAAAGGGTGAAGTAGGTTGAGATAGGTTAAAATAGGTTGAGATGGGTTGAAATAGGTCGAAGTAGGTTAAATTTTTTTCTGTGATAAATTGAAATTGGTTAAAATAGTAGAAGTGGGTTGAAATGGGTTGAAGTAGGTTGAAATGGGTTAAAGTGGGTTGAGGTTGGTATTTTAGAATTGACCCACGAAAAGAACATGGCCTAACTCTTGTACCTTGATAGTAGCATCAAGGTTTTTGATTTGCTCGAAAATGGTTTTAAGGACTCTGGAATTAGAACTCTTGGATTTGACAAGAGAGTTAACATCTCTCCATGAGATGCTATCTAATTTTAAAAATGGCCTTGATTTATTGCCAATAAGGGGGGAGGCTTAGTGCTAGTGCTAACTTCCTGTTTTTTGGAACCAATCTTAGTATAAACATGACTCGGCTATTCTGCTATAGTATTGAGGATTGTATTTGTATAGTTGGCATGTTGATAGACCTTTTCTAGATCGCCAACATTAACAATATCTCTTCGTTCCCAACCTATTTTGTAAGGTGAAAACTTTATTGGCTCACCCTGCAAAATAAGTGTAATAGGTTGGGTATCAGGAGGGTGGATGGAAGAATTTTTACGACCATGAACTAACTGCCATTATAATATAGTCATAAAAGATCAATCTTAAGAAGAAATCCTCTTCGAACTTATTGAAAAAATTAAGGAACTAGAGATTAAAGCCCAATATCTTCAAAAACTGAAAAACTTATTACTAAAAGATAAAGTTACCAAATTAGAAATGCAACCCTTTAATGTTAAACATGTAAAAAAAGGAGGAAGACATGAGATTGATGCTTTGACCATGCTAGTAAGGAAAGGTGATGCACTTTTTCAAAAGGTAGATCAACTCCAAACTCCTCTTTCTCATGGTGGTACCCCTAACGGGTCGTTTGGGCTAGAAAATATGTGTGAAGTATGTGGAGTCTAAGAGCATAGTAAGAATGAATGCCAACTTGGCCATTCGTTCCATGATCTTACCATTGAACAAGCCAATGCTCTTTATTACTTCAATAATAGATTACTAAATGACCCCTATTCCATACTTTCAATCCAGGATGGAGGAGACACCCAAAGTTTTCCTACAAAAAATCTCAATCCCCTTCCTTATCTACCTCTTTAACCTTCACAAAATCAACCTCATCCTTCCGGTTTCCAATATCGGGCTCCTCAATTTCAACCCACACTACCTCCACCTCAAAAGTCCAACTTAGAGAGCCTGATGGAACACTTCATTCAAACTTAAATAAAGATGAATGAGGCTCTTGGTGAATCCGTGAGGCAACTTAATTCTAAGTTTGACAGCATGTCTACTAATCAAAAAATGATGGAGAATCAATTGACTCGAATTGCTCAACAAGTGAGCCATCTCTCCTGCCCTCAAGGGCACCTTTCGGGCCAATTAGAGACAAACCCAAGGGCCCTGTAAAGCCCCCAATGCGCATGTCTTACTGATTGTATACTTATTACTTAAACCCTTAATTAAAACAGATAAACCCGATGATTGAGGTGTTACCATCATCCACAAGGACAAGGCTTTAAGCATATGCACTAGATGTAACATAGGTAAGCATAGATTACAAGCATACACATTAAGACATTATTAAATCATATATAAATAACTGCTAACCACCTCAAGGTTTACACACCACAATAGAGCAATTCTCAATAAAGTTTACAACTTTGTCAACTAAAGATCTTAAATTTCAATTCCCAAATATTCTTAAACCAACATCATTACTTATTCATCCATATTCCCTTGCTCACTTACTTCCTTCAGCTGGTTTGCTAGCATGGGGGCGATTCATTGAGTATTTACCTAAAACAGAACATGACAAACATTTCGAAATCTGAGCCAAAGCTCAGTACATGCATTCTTATATTGTTAAATGATCACTGAAAAAGTTTTTTGGACGCCCACTTTGCAATTCATTTTACTTTAAAACAGTGAATGAGATCTATATAAAATTGTATTGCTAGTTATTATCTTCCAGTGAACCCTTAGTAACTGTTACGATCTATGGATAGGTGTACACTTGTCAAGCCGATTGGTGGAGCTAGCCTGAGGCCGCATGGGTAACTGGAGGAAGAATACCCTATGAATGATAACTGATGGGGTCACTAATTAGGTGATAAATCACTAAGTAAACTAATTCATTGATATACTTACCAAGATATTGTAACTTTGATAAATACATTCTGATTTCTAAAGATACACGCAATGGACATACTTAGGTGTTTAAAATGCAATCTCACTTGACAATATTTATGGACAATGAGAAATGATATACGAGGCCCCAATTCTGCTTAAGAAATGTAATGGCAGGTATACTTAGTTAGTCAATAACGCTCACTTTCATAATTTGTATCTTCAATAGAAATTGATTAATTAAATGGCATCCACAACTCAACATTTCGAAATAAGACAGATTAACTAAGATGATTCAAAAACTAAATATATTAGGGTAACTTAACTTGAGGTAAAATAAATTAGAGCAAAATAGACTAAAATAAAATAATTGAGGTTATAATGAAAAGACTTTAATGGTTATAAATGGAATATGTGTTTTTGATATTTTTGAGATGAATAACAAGGGTTTAAGGCCAAGAGAGGTGTAATTGGGTACAGACTTTCATTCACAGTGTGAAATACAACTGCCGCAACACTGCTTCTAAAATTAAGCTTAAATAAAACTGGTGCACAGCTCTAGTTTATCATATGCAGTCTTCGTAAATTGCCCATAACGTTTTCCACATAATTCGGAATGAAGTGATTCGAAAGACATTTGAAAGATGACACATTGATCTACCTATACACGAAAAATCACAGTTTTTGATGCACCAATAAATACCAATTTATTTCCAAAATGCCCCTGGTGTTGGGTTTGTTTCCAGCCCTATGTGTTTTTTCCCCTCAACATAATCACTCAAAATACTCCCATAAACTCATTTATTTGCATAAATAAACCAAAAAAACCTAGTTTGGTTACTTATGGGGTTTTCCATAACCCACCAATTTTGGCAAAACTCACATAACATCATTCTTTTAAGTCAATAACACATCCAACCTCCAAATTTTTTCACTTAATTCAATCCAAATAACATACTTGATTCAAATATCAAACCAAACCATGGATCGTCATAAAACCCTAGGTTATGTCCAACCCATATTTTCATCCAATCTGCCAAAGGAAAGACTTAACATGATCACCCAAAACCTTAGATTCATTTTCTTTCATGCCAATAATCAAAACAATCAAATATACAACACAAGCTCACACCTTCTTGTTTTAAGTCCACTTGATCAAGTTCAAACTCAACTCTACAATGTCTGGCATCTCCAAAAGTAATAAAATTTACATGCTAGCATTTATTTTGATCATAAGAGCATAAGTTATAACTAAAACAATCACCATAATCAAAAATCCATCAACATAGAGTTAGGTTTTAACTCACTTTCAGCTTAAATATAAGAAGGTGGAGGTTATGTTTGGTGGTGGTAGGAGTTCGGGATGGTGGCTGGTGGTCTTGGGGTGGGGGCTGGTGGCCGATGGTGGCTAGGAGTGGCAGCATCCACTTAAAACCTACTGCAAACAGTAGCAACTTAGCACAGGCAGCAGTAGGTGTAGGGGAGGGAAAACCGTGTACGAAAGGGAGAAAGAGAAGAGGAAGAGAACTTGCATTTTGCTTCTCGAAAACTTAGACATGTCTTGATATTTTGGCTAACTTTATATCCTCATAAAGTAGCTTTTTGCTAATTAAAACTAGGCCTAAGAAATGGTAATTAGCTAAATTCAGTAATACCACTCCTTGGGCCTCAAATTGGAACTAAATGAATTGGGCCCGAAAAATAGCACACATTTACGATAAAATCCTTTTCCGTAGCTCAAAATTAAATTTTTGTAATACTATTGAAAATAATTTAATGTTTAATCATATTTAAATGAATTTTTTCCAACTGAAATTATTAAATGCAATAAAAGATGCGGAAAATTAATAGCATTGCTTAATTAAATGAATAAACATAATTTAGGGTTGGGCTATTACAGCCTTTTCCCTTAAAGAGTTTCATCCTCGAAACTTATGAACTTTGTCAAAACATATAAGATTACCTCAAATAAGTGTGGGTACTTGGCTTTCATTTCTTCCTCGATTTCCTAAGTGGCTTCTAAGGAGGTATGATTTGTCCAGAGTACTTTGGGTAAAGGTATCTGCTTGTTGTGTAGCTATTTAATCCTGCGATCTAGTATCTGAACTGGGTGTTCTTCATATACTAGATCCTCAGCAACTTCAATGGGTTCAGTTATGATCGCATGACCTGGATATAGAATGTACTTCCTCAATTGTGAGACATGAAACACGTTATGTGCATGTTTGAGTTCACCAGGCAGATCTAGCCGTTAAGCTACAGGACTCAACTGTTCAATAATTTCATATGGCCCAATGTATCTTGGGCTCAATTTTCCTTGTACTCCAAACCTTCTTATACTTTTAGTTGGCAAAACTTTCAGAAAAACTGTATCATCTGCTTGAAACTCTAGAGGCCTTCTTTTTTTGTCAGCATAGTATTTCTGTCGACTCTGCGCAACCCATATATGCTCTTTTGTAGTAGTTTCTTCGATCAGTTCTAAGTCCAAGCTTAATGCTTAAGCTACGTCACTCCAGCACAATAGGGTTCTACATTTTCTTCCATATAGAGCCTCAAACGGGCCATTGTAATGGTGGACTAGTAACTATTGTTAGAAGAAAATTCCACAAATGGTAAGTCATCTTCCCATTTTTCTTGGACTCTAGCACATGAGTTCTTAACATGTCTTCTAGAATTCGATTAACTGTTTCAGGTTTCTCGTCTATTTCAAGATGATAGGAGCTGCTAAAATTAAATTTGGTATCAAAGGATTTTTGAAGTGCTTGCCAAAAGCAAACTTGAAATCTCTGATCTCTATCTGACATTATTATAATGTTTGGGATATAATTAACTTTGTAATGTAAACAAGTTTGTAATTGTATTTTCATTACTTTGTTTGGTTGTATGAGAGCATTGTCATATAAGAACTATCTTATAATTATGATTAATACAAACTAAGTAATTATGATTGTATTGCAATGTTAATTACAATTACGTTGCATCCAACCAAACATCACATATGTCTATTGGAATTCCATGCAATCGAACTATCTCCTTAACATATAGCTGGGCTAGTCTTTCAACTGCCCAAATATTTCGAATTAGCAGAAAATGGGCAAATTTACTGAGTCGATCAATTATCACCAAGATGGCATTCTTTTTTGAAGTAGAAAGAGGTAATTCGATGATGAAATCCATTGAAATTGAGTCCTGCTTCCAACGGGAAATTTCTAAACACCCACATGACATTGATGCTTATGTTTAACCTTTTGGCAAATCAGACACTTGTCTATATACTCTGCGATTTCTTTCTTCATATTATTCCATCGATTGTATTGCCTTAGGTCTCTATACATATTGGTGTCTCCTAGTTGCACCAAGTGTCGAGTGTTGTGAGCCTTCTCTAAGATCTTTTTCCCTAATTCCACATTTTTGGATATACATATATGATTCTGAAATCGTAGGATCCCATCTTCATCTATAACAAATCTGGGTGATCCTCTCTTAAAATTTTGCTTAATCCTTTGGAGTTCAGGGTCATCTTCTTGGTTCACTCAAATTTCCTCCGCTATGAAGAGCTGTAAAGTAAGCACTGAAAATTGAACACTTGCTTGCCCATGTAACCCTAATTGAACATCCAAGTCCTTAAGTTCTCTTAAGAGATTCAACTGCATAATCATTACAGTGTTCAAGCTATGGTGTGCCTCCGTACTCAGGGCATCAGCCACAACATTTGTCTTTCCTAGGTGATATTGGATTTGCAGGTCATAACTTTTAAACAATTCTAGCCAATGCCTTTTACTCTAATTGAGCTCTTTTTTTTTTTTTTTACTAAACGTATACTTCAAGCTTTGATGATCTATATAGATCTTACAAGATAATCCATACATATAATGTCTCCAAATTTTCAGTGCAAAGATCACAACTGCTAGTTCCATGTCATGGGTAGGGTAGTTTCCTTTATAAGGCTTAAGTTGTCGGGAGGCACAAGCTACCACTTTATCTTCTTACATTGCAACACACCCCAACCCATTCTTTGATGCATCACTTTAGATAGTATACTCGTTACCTTCTATTAGCAGTGTTAGGATTAAGGTAGTGGTTAATCGCTGCCTCAATTCTTGAAATGCCGTTTCATGCCTCTTTGTTCACTCAAGCTTAATAGCTTTCTTCAACAAATTGGTTAGGGGAGATGGCATTTTCAAAAAAAAAAAAAAAAAACCTTCACAAACTTTCGATGATAGCCAGCTAAACCCAAGAAGCTTGTAACCTCAATGACATTGGTGGGCCTTGGCTACTCTATAATTGCTTTCACCTTCTGGGGATCAACCTTAATCTCCTCCTTTGGAACTACATGTCTCAAAAATACTATTTCTTCTAATCAGAACTCACTCTTCTTTAATTTACCATATAATTGGTGTTCCCTTAAGGTCTGCAACACTATCTTCAAATGAGCAATGTGTTCATTTTTGTCCTTGGAGCATATCAAGATGTCATCCACAAACTTGTCTAAATAGGGTTTGAAAGCTCTATTCATAAGATCTATAAAGGCCACATGGGCATTGGTCGGGCCAAAGAGCATCACCGTAAATTCGTAATGACCATACATGGTCCTAAACGCGGTTTTGTGGATGTCTTCAGGTTTAATCCTGAGCTGATGGTATCCAGATCTCAAATCAATCTTGGAAAAGACTTCTACTCCTTACAATTAATCAAACAAATCATCTATTCGAGGCAAAGGGCATCTATCTTTGATGGTGATTTTGTTCAGCTCTCTGTAATCGATGCACAACCTCAAAGTTCCATCCTCCTCCTTTACA
Organism: Carnegiea gigantea; assembly: GCA_029747015.1. Lineage (NCBI taxonomy): Eukaryota > Viridiplantae > Streptophyta > Magnoliopsida > Caryophyllales > Cactaceae > Carnegiea > Carnegiea gigantea. The sequence goes on along the minus strand of JAKOGI010002611.1, from coordinate 47,362 downwards.
AATAAAACTGGGTTAACCCATTGTGACACACTGGTCTAAATTGTAATAGTAAATCTATCTAAATCTTTAGATCTCTAAGCTCTATTGGGGCCATGCGATATGGGGCTTTGGAGATGGGTTGGGCACTAGGAACTAATTTAATCTCAAAATCAATTTCTCTTTGACGCCTGGTAACTCTTCAGAAAAAAATCTCTAAATTCAACAATTACAAGATTTTCTTCTGCTTTTTCTTCCCTTTCTTGAGTGTCAACGGCATAATACCAATACCCAATACATTCTTGACACAATAGCCTACTTGCTTTCATAGCAGAAATTAAGGGACATGATTTTTTTTCTTTTTGCCATAAAACATACTTCTCTCCCTTTTCATCCCTCAATATAACCTTAAGGTCTTCACAATCAATCTTAGCCCCATAAGTACTAACAAGTTTGTTCCCAAAATGATATCAAAGTCTAATAAATTAAATTGAATCAAATCGGCAGGTAATATGGTTCCACCAATAGTAAGAAGGACAAGGTTTTAAGAGATAGGTCACTCAACTATAAACTCATTGGGTAACTTGATTCTATAATTAGTTTCCACCTTTATGTTCTCAAGGTTCAATTGTATGGCAGATCCGGTAGATATATATCAATAAGTGGCGCTCGAATCAAACAATACACAAAATGACTTTTAGTTTCAAAAGAGAGTTCCACCTCAGCGACTCACTCATATAATTCTTGGTAGGTATAGATTGATTGACTATTTAATTGATTACGAATACAGAAAGACAAAACCTCTTCAAATCTCCTTATCTTCAGTCTTTTAGATAACATAAACTCAGGAACAAACTTAAATAGTTCCATAGACATACTACCATATTGCATTACCATCATACTATCACTCATCTTTAGCTCCATAAATTCTTTTTCCTTCTGCCGTTGAACCGTAAACAGGTAAAATTTAGCTCTTAGTTCTTCCAAGAATTTATTTCAAGTGAAATCGGGCCCTAACAACCTATCCTTAACACTGTTCCACCAAATATATGCTTCTCTAGTTAGGTAAAACGCCCCATTATGTACCTTTTTCTCATCTGAAATCTCCATTACTATGAAAATATTCTTCATCCTTTTAATTCGTTCTTCTAGTTTCACTGGGTGACATTTTCTATCATATACTTTGGGGTTGCATCGCACTACCCTATCTACTAATTTATTAACTTTAGGAGGGATTTCAGAAGGTGATGGGGGAATTCATTTCATCAAGTCAGACACCAAAGGTCTACTAGTAGTTAGGGTTCCCCATGTTACTAACCAACTTAGGGGGGAATCGGGGCATTCCATTAAGGTTTGATGCCACATTATACGAAGCTTGGTCACCTGATCCCTAACCATGATCTGAATTATCTCCTATATGTGTCTCTCCATTGTTTTGCATAGATTCAGACTTTTTGACTGTGCACTAAGCAGAGTAATCTAATCACATAACTACAACCAACATATAAGATACGCGTACACAACAGATATAAACTAACATGGTTCAAGTATTATTAAAACATAATCCTAAAGCTTTATTACATTATTGCCATAACTGTCGCTTACATGCATATGCATGGATCAACAAAAGAATATCACATCCAACTGACTGCACAAGGTTATCCTTTACTCTTACCTCCTAGCTAAACACTACCTAGCCCTAATAAATTAAGTCCGTCACATGCCCAAAAGAAGGCAAGACTAGTCAACACAGTCGTAAAGATCTATGTAACTATATACAATGTTATAACCTGCTCAAACTTCATCTATCCAACCGACCATACTATATACATGTGGGGCTTAAAATGTAACCTAATTAGGAAATCAGCACCTAATCAATCGAGCGATCCCTAGATGGATTGTAGTCTGGGTTAGACTCATCCCTAGGCTTCTTGCCCGAGTCAAAACTACTGTCTAAGGCGCTTAATTCTACATTCTCGACATCTTGATCAGGCTGATGCTCCCCTAACTCTAGGTCCTCTTGTGGATCCTCTATGCGCTTAGCATCAGATTTAAACTCCACCACCTTTGGTGTATCAGGGAGATCCACAACAATGTGAACCTCCCCTGATCCATCAGATAGAGGGATCCCCTCTTCGTATTCCGATGACTCTGGGCTGTCATACGGTTGAGAAGCACCCAGTGTAGATGGCGATGGGTGTCCCTGCGCAAGTGCAACTGGTGCAGGTGGGGGAAGTGAAAAGTATAAAGGAAATATATACAGCACAGTGTCCATGCTAATCCCCATCTACTCAAAGTCCTCTCTAAGTAACAACTTAGTGGTAATAGTAGTACAAACCCCCTGAAGCTGGAACCTTATTCCATCCCAGGCTCCAGTAGCCATAAAATCATGATCTCGGGCCCCAAATTCAACTCAAGGAGCAACTATAGACGAGGACCATAACTACCTACGTGTACAGACCATAATGCTATGAAACTCAGAAAAGGGATCCGACATGTGGGCTACCATACTATCATGTAGTAAAGAGATGTAAGTGGCTACAGAAGTACCCAACATCATATTCAATGTATATAGATCCATCTAACATACAAGAACATAAAGGTAGAGCATGTGTGAGATAAGTAGACATTTCTATTATCACGAATCCCTAACGATATAATAATAATACTCACTAACCAACCTTCTCACCCTCCTATCTCTACTCTCATACTCCATATCCCATCAAGGACAATTAAACCTGGCTCTAATACCAAAACTGTAATGCCCCAAATGCGCATGTCTTATTGGTTGTATACTCTTTACTTAAACCCTTGAGTAAAACTGATAAACCCTATAATTGGGGCATTATCGTCGTCTAGAAAGACAAGGCTTTAAGCATGTGCACTAGATATAATATAGAAAATCATATATCACAATCATACACATTCAGACATTGTCAAATCATATGCAAATAGCTGCTAACCATCATAAGGTTTACACAACACAGTAGAGTAATTCTCCATAAAGGTTACAACTTTGTCAACTGAAGATATCAAAATTTAATTTCCAAAATATTCTTAAACCAATATCATTGTTGATTCATCCATCTTGCCTTGTTCACTTACTTTCTTCTGTTGGTTTGCTAGGGTGAGGGCGATTTACTGAGAATTTACCTAAAATAAAACGTGAGAAATATTTCAAAATGTGAGCCGAAACTCAGTACATGCATTCGTATATTATAAATGATCACTGAAAAAATTGGTTAGGCACCTGCTTTGCAATTCATTTTACTTTAAAACACGTACGAAGCCGATCGGGGGACCCGACATGAGACCGTGTGGGTAACTGGAGGCCAATGCCCTATAAATGATAACTGATAGGGTTACTAATTAGGTGATAAATCATTAAGTAAATTGATTCATTGATATACTTATCAAGATATTGTAACTTTGATAAATACATTCTGATTGCTAAAGTACTAGAAATGGACGTGTCTAGGTATTTAAAATGCAATATCACTTGATAATATTTATGCACAACAAGGAACGATCGACGAGGCCTCGATTCTACTTAAGAAATGTAATGGTGGGTATATGTAGTTAGTCAACAACGCTCACTTTCATAATTTATGATTTTAATAGAAATAGATTAATCGCATGGCATCCATAACTCAACATTTCGAAATAAGATAGATTACACTAAGATGATTCAAAAACTAAACATGTTACGGTAATTTAACTCGAGGAAAAATAAAATGGAGCAAAATAGACTAAAATAAAATAATTGAGGTTATAATAAAAAGACTTTAATGGTTATAAATGGAATATGTGTTTTTGACATTTTCAAGATGAATAACAAGGTTTAAGGCTAAGAGGGGTGTAATTAGGTCCGGAATTGCTTTGATCACACCGACTTGGCCTAACAAGCACTGTTCTTGAGTCATTACTCTCCCCACTTCTCCAATTTCATTCACATGCCCACTTAACTCACTTTTCCAACCCTTTTAAGTTTTTAATCACAATTAAAGTTGTTAAACTCATTGAACTATATATTTGCTTTGTAATATCCATAATTATTTAGGAAGTTTTGATTAAGCTCCCAAAATTCTAATTCATTGTCTCGCAATATTTCATTACCATTTCAAGGTCCACTTTAGAAAATTCATATCTTTCAACCACCACCTCAAATTGAGACATAAAATCCTAATATGAAAAGCTTAGGAAGTCCCGTAACACTTTCATTCACAGTGTGAAATATAACTGCCATAACATGGCTTCTAAAATTGAACTTAAACAAAACTGTGCACAGTCTTCGTAAATCACCCATAACTTTCTCCACAGAAATTAGAATGAAGTGATTTGAAAGGCATTTGAAAGATAACTCATTGACCTACATATGCACCAAAAATAACAATTTTCTGATGCACCAATAGATACCAATTTATTTCCAAATTGTCCCTAGTTTTGGGTCTGTTTCCAACCCTATATGTTCTTTTTCCTCAACATAATCACTCAAAATGCTCCTACAAGCTCATTTACTTGCGTAAATAAACCAAAAAAACTCTTCTGGCTATTTATGGGGTTTTCCATAACCCATTAATGTTGGCAAAACTCACATAACATTATTCTTTAAAGTCAATAACTCATCCAACCTCCAAATTTCACCTAATTCAATCCATATAACATAGTTGATTAAATATCAAACCAAGTCATGCATGGTCATGAAACCCTAGGTTATGTCTAGCCCATATTTACATCCAACCCACCAAAGAAAAGACTTAACATGATCACCTATAACCTTAGATTCATTTTCTTTCATACCAACAATCAAAACAATCAAATAAACAACACAAGCTCACATCTTCTTCATTCAAACCCACTTGATAAGTTCAAGCCCAATTCCACAATATCCAACATCTCCAAAAATAATAAATTCACATGCTAGCATTTATTTTTATCATAAAAATATAAATCATAACTAAAACAATCACTACAACCATAAATACAAGAACATAGAGTTAGAGTTTTTACTCACTTTGAGCTTGAATTCAACAAGACAGAGGTGGTATTTGGTGGTGGTAGGAATTCAGGATGGTGGCTGGTGGTGTGGGGTAGGGGCCGGTGGCCGATGGTGGCTGGAAATGATGGTAGCCACCTGAAAACTGCGGCAAACAGTGGTGACAACAGTAGGTGCAGTGGAGGGGAAACTATGTGGGGGAGAGAGATAGAAGAAGAAAAGAACTTGCATTTTGTTTCTTGAAAACGTAGACATATCTTGATATTTTGGCTGATTTTATATCCTCACAAAATAATTTTTTGCTAATTAAAAATAGATGTAAGAAATGGTAATTAGCTAAATTCATTAATACCACTTCTTGGGCCTCAAATTGGGCCTAAATGAATTGAGCCTGGGAAAATGGCACACCTTCGTAATAAATCTTTTTACGTAGCTCAAAACTAATTTTTTGTAATATTATTGAAAATAATTTAATGTTTAATCATATTTACCGGGGCTTACTATTGATTCACCCAAAATTGTGATGATAATGAAAACTCGAATCGCAAAGCAGGACCCAACATGAATTTTTCCCAACTAAAATAATTAAATGTAATAAATAGATGCGCGAAATTAATAACATCACTTATTTAAATAAAAAATATGATTTAGTGTTGGGTTATTACAGGGCAAATGAATGTCATCACCTTAAGGAGTGCAAAGCAAGTTGAGGAGCAAAAGGGACCTCAAGTGGAGGAGGATGAAAGGTTGGTAGAAGACCAAGGTAAGTCAATGGTGGAAGAAAAGGAAAGTTCAAGCTCGAAAAGTGGAAAGCAAGGCAAGAATCCCCAACCCACTTTGAAGCCTAGCTAAAAGGGAATGCCAAAATTAGCAAAGAAGTGCCAAAAATCAGCAAGGGCGTGCTATGAACAAGGACTTTGAAGAAAAGCAGAGGCAGAAATTTGGGATGGGGCACCGTGCCACTTGGCATGACCATGCCTCTTCTGCTCTTGCCTTTTTTTTAAAAAAAGGATGATGGAAGGGCCAAAAAAGGGAGGGTTTTGGATCTTTTGGGTTATCTTAGGTATTAGCAGCTATTTTCTCTCTCTAGCTTAACTTTTGTAAACTCTTTCATCTCAATAAATGAAAACTTAGAAATTTTAAGCCTTTAATTGAGTTTCTGCAATTATCTTATTTTCTTCTTCCATTAGTGCATAATCTCAATTTTTCTCTCCTCAATCTCTCCAAAAACTCTGTTTTTAAGCAACCTAACTCCATCCCAAATATGTGTTTGGTGTATAGGGGTCGTGGAGAGATTTAGGTGTCAATCCCAAAAGAATTGAGACCTAAATTCACCTCTCAAAACTGAAACATCCCTTCTCTCCATTCCCCTTCTACTATCTTCATCGGCAATTCCACAAGCTTGGGTTAATTTCTTGCAAACTTGAAGAATCATTGCTAGAGGAGCTAATCAAGACTTGATTATGGTGTTTGGTGATTGAATGTGGTTGAGAAGTTTATTTGGCCATGGACATTTAATCATCAATAGATGTTAAAGTATGGGTAATCTTCTCTCTCTTCATTTTTTTATTATATTCTTAAGATTAGTAGAAATTTAGGTTAGTTTTTCTTATTGGGGTGATCTCTTTGAGTAATGTTGGTGCTATGTTGGTGGCCATGTCGAGCCACGGGCCATGTCAGGCCCTAATTACTGCATATCTTATGTGCTATGTGTTATCTAAATGTGCTTAGTGGTTGTTAGTTAGGTTATTTCAGTTTTCTTTGTTATTACTTACTTTGGATCCATATGTGTAGAAAAAGTAGATTAAATTTGCATGTTAGAGTAGCTTAGTATACTTAATGAAATTGAAATCCCATCTTTCAATTAATACAATCTTAAGTTAATCACACATCATCCTTAAGGACGACTTTCTACCCATTCTCACTATCTTAAAACTACACCAACAAATTAGCACCATTGCTGAGCATGATGGCATTGATTTGCATTTGTTTTAATATTAATTATTGTGCATAACTTCATTTTGGTCAGTTAGGAAAATTCACAAAAAAAAAGGCTTTGTATACAGCTACAATCATGGTCATTTCTTGGAGGGCGGATAGGATTTCATGCTCTAATACCAGTGAAAATAGGATCAGCTAACAAATAGGGAATTGTAACACACAGTTGTATAGATATTGAAAATAAAATTGTACAAAATAAACTTATATAGGGTGGCTCCTATGAACCCTTTTGATAGCCTAAATTGTACAAAATAAACTTACAGATAATTGTGTTTTTGATTGGGTTAAAGCTTAAATTTTTTTGTGTGGGAAAACGGCATCTATGAACCCTTTAAATTTATTGGGGGATAACGACAATGATGACCCATCGCATCTAATTGAGTAAGTAGCTTAGCTGCAGAAGGTGGCTTCTAAGAAGATCCCAGCTTCGGGTCAGGGTCAGGGTTAGGGTCAGGGCTGGGGTGCTCAAGCTTAGCAATAGAAACAAGCTGAGTTGCCCACCAAACCTCATCCTCCTGCCTTGGCTGTACGGGAGGTAAAGAATAAAACTGGTCATAGAGGCAGTTGTGGCGAGCGTGGAGGAGGTCGTGATTTTGCTCATGGTCATGGTCGTGGTCGGGGTCGTGGTCGTGGTCGTGGTCGTGGCGGTTGCTACAATCGAGACTATCCTAATAATGAAAATGCTAACATTTGATTGCTTGCTAACCAAGGTGATGAGGGGCTAGGTGGAAAACCTTACGAACAAAGATCTTACGGGGGACCTCGTGGCCCTTAACATGGTGGCCGCTCGCAGGTTTCAATAATGAAGAGGGAAAAGATGGGAAGCAGCCTCGTCAAGCATATGAACAAGGGAGTGGGACTGGTTGTGGAAGTGAGATTAAATGCGAGGGGCTAGCTATGGAAAGTGGGATATTCCATCAAACAAAGTTGCCTTAGAAGGCGAGGAAGAAAATGAGAAGAATATGAACATTGAGAATCTTCCAGAAGGCAATGATATTAAGGGCAACAAGGAAGGCAAGCCAGAGGAAGTTGAATAAAACGAAACAAAAGGAAAGGAAATCATCCTTGAAGAGTATGAGAAGCTACTAGAGGGTAAGCAGAAGGCTTTATTAGCACTCAAGACTGAGGGACGAAAGGTAGAGGTTGATAAAGAATTTGAATCCATACAACAACTTTCAAATAAGATGCATAATGAGGCTTTGATACTAGTGAAAATAAGATCAAGTAACAAACAGAGAATTGTAACAAATAATTGTATAGATATTGAAATTAAAATTGTACAAAATAAACTTACAGAAATTGTGTATAATAAGGAAGAGCAGTAGGAAGCACTACAAAAACCAGAAGTAAGAGATTATAAATTTGTCTCTGTAGAACTTTCTTTCTTCTAAAATTTTCTCCCCAAGTTTGTTCGATGCCCTTCTTCCTGAAATCTAGTTCCTTAAATAGAGGATAAAGGTGACCATAATTACTATTGTAGTGGTTATGCCAAAAGTAGATTGCAATTGCATTCATTATTTTGCCTTTTGAGTCATGTGCCAAGAGTAATCTGTCTTGAAATCTCGAAAGCGGACTGTAATGTAGATGAATAGTGTTTTATCGTAAATAATTATACCTGAAAAATGTCGTAACTGAAAATGGCCCTTGCTTTTGCCAAACGTCAAACCTTTGCGGCCTCCTTTTTGTTTTCTTTTTTTGTCATAGATCGTAAGGATCATAGGAATAAAGTCCCCCATATGGATCAGGATGAGTATAAGAGGTTGTTGATCTAACATCTTTTTCATCATCCAAATCTATAGTCATGAATTTCTGTATATACTCCTTTTGCAGCTTGGGCTCATACTTAAGCATTTGAAGGAGATCACGTCATTTTTATGTGAGTCCTTTAACTCGAGATTTTGAGGAACCCTATGTGGTAGATGATCCTTCTCTTTAACTAGAGTAGAGGGTCCAACTGTAATTTTCTTGCTATCTTTAATTTGCTTTAAATTGTGTAGACTAAACTTCTTTGTCTTCGTTTTGCAGAAGAACTCAACATCTTCTTTTGAACATAAAACAATTTAGTATTAATTCCACCATTTGACCTTGTAAATATGGACCACAGAGAGTGCAAAAGAATTGAGTAGACAATTCTGAAATTTGTATTCTCAAGTAAAAAACCAAGCACCATTAAATGTCCAACAAAAATTGTACTTCCTGCATCCATGGTTATTATTGTCGGGGTATTCTTATTCTAGAATTCTCATACAATACTCTTCTTAACTTACATGCCATTATTAATGTATGTTCTAAACCTTAAACATAGACAGATGGGATCGATAGGACCATCAACCGAGACAACCTATTGGCATACCAACGGCCCAACACCTAACCAACGCCTATTCTAACACCAACTACATTTAGGGCCATATGTGTGTCTATGTGCGTCTATGTATGTTTCCGTGCCAGTGCGCGCGCGCGCGCGTGTGTGTGTATCTACATAAATACACACATGCGCACGCGCACACACAAAGTACATACACACATACATACATATATATACACACACACATACACACACATATACATATATATGTAGATATGTATGTATGTACGTATGTATGTATGCATGTATGTATATATATATTGTAAGACCCCGCATTTTCGTTTTCCGTTAAGCTAACTAAATTTCCTTTTTACGTTCTAAATTCATATTTTTAGTAACTGTATGAATTAAATTATTATCGATGTGCTTTTGAGAACTATAATTTCATTAAAGACGAGATTATTATTGCTATTATTGATTTCAAAGTCAATTCGTGCCATTTATGCCTTTAAATTATATTAATAGTTTAATTTAGTCGTTATTCGATTTATTTAGTCGTTTCCTGAAAACGATAAGGTTTTCAACCTTAGAATTAGTTTGTGGTTTATTGAATTGGACCTAGACGTTTTTGAGATCGAATAATCGACGAAGGGTCGCATTATCGATTCGGGATAGGTTGTGAGGTACGAGATTAGAAATTAGACAGGCGATTTTAGTTGATTGAGTTATCAACCAAAAAAAAAAAGAGAGAGAGAACAAAGAGGGGCTGAGCCCCCTTCTCTTGGAGAAAGGCGTGATGAGGGGGGTTCTCTGCCCCTGCCCCACGAACCCTATGGCAGAGAAGCGAGAGAAAGAGAGGGAGACTAAGAGAGGGGGAGGCCGGCGGTGTGCCAGCACGCCGCCGGACGGCCGGCCATCACCCAGCTCGCATGGGAGTCGTACCCAGGGCGAGTAGAGAAGAGAGATCGAGAGATGGAGGGAATGAGGATCTGTGCCACTAGTGGTCGACGCCAGTGGGCATCCGCCAGGCGTCATCGGCAAGTGGGCACAGATTTGGCGACGAGGCACAACCGAGAGAGGGCCAGGAGTAGATCGGGCAGGGCTAATTCGAACCAGGTTGTAAAAATGGGTCGAGTTGGGTTCCGATTGCACGTGGATTAGGCGTGGCTGCAATGAGAGGGTCGAAGTCTCGGTCTTGTAGCACTCAAAGTTGAGCCCAGCAACCTTTGAACGAATCCTCTAGCTTGGAATCGAGGTGGGTGTTCCTCGCCTCATAAATTAGTACTAATTTCGCAAATGTTTTAGCGGAATCGATGTTGCATGTTAGACTAGCATAGCCAAATTTGTTAGAATGTGCTGCCTGAGATTGGATTCTGAGATGAAACATATATGTTTAGCTTCGATTCGAATCAATTTAGTTAATTTATGTCTGAGGTTTCAATTCGAAGTGAATTAGATATGTGTAGCTTCGATTCGAATCAATTTAGTTAATTTATGCCTGAGATTGTAATTCGAAGTGAATTATACGTGTTTAGCGTTAATTCGAATGCATGCAGTTAATGGATGCCTGAAATTGTAAATTAACGCGAATTATGTGCGTTTAGCTTCAATTCAAATCAATAAACATAAATCATGCCTGAATTGTTAATTTGAAGTAAATTAAATGTGTTTAGCGTCGATTCGAAACAATGAATGTAATTCATGCTTGAGATGTTAATTCGAAGTTAATTTAACGTGTTTAGCATCGATTCAAGTTTAATTAGTTGATGCGTGAAAAATGATTAAAAACGAAGTTAGTTTAATGTGTTTAGAATCGATTCAAGTGAATTTAGCTAGTTCATGTCTAAAAGTTTAGTTCAAAATGAATTATGAATGCTTTGAATTGATATATGAACATTTAGTTAATTCATGTTCGTTTAATAACTTCGAAACGAATTATGAATGTCTGGAATCAATGTATGTATGCTTCGTTGTATCATAATCGTTCATTAATTACAAAATGAATTATGAATGCTTTGAATCGATATATGAACACTTAGTTAATGCGTGCTCGTTCAATAGCTTCTAAATGAATTATGAATGCTTTGAATCCACACATGTTCACTTAGTCAATTCATACTCGATTAATAGTTTCGAAAGAAATGAGTATGCTTGGAATCGATACTTGCATAATTAGTTAGTTTATACCTGAGTAGTAACTTTGACATAATAAATGAATGCCTAAAGTCGTATTTATGTTTAAGTGATTTATTTAGATTTGAATAGTAATTTCGATGTAAATAATGAATGTTTAGATCCGCATTTTATCTAAGTGACCTAAATGGGTTCGAATAGCAACAGTGACATAATAAACGGAAACTTAGAATCGTATTATGCTGAACTAGCTCAATTAGACTTGAAATGTAACTTCGAAACCAACGTTCATGAATGTTTGGTCGTTCCATGATCGTGTGTGAACTTCAAAGTGCATCGTACATCTTTAAAGCCAACGTTTATGAATGTTTGGTTGTTCCATGATCGTGTATGAACTTCGAAGTGCATCGTACGTGTTTAAAATTAATGTATATAAATGTTTAGTCAATCTATGATCGTTTATATGCTTAACTATCCCATAATGGCCTACTAACTCTGAAGTAAGTTATAAATGCTTAGAGCCTTATCATGTTTGAACTGCCAAGTAAAGTTCTATAGTTTTATATATGTACGTGATGGTATGTATGCATACGTATGCTTGCTGTAACGCACCGCTAAGTGGTGCTGCTTGCCCAAGTAAGTACCTAAACCTTACCTTTTCATAAATTAGTATGACAATATGTTGTGCTTGATAAATCGATGAATCGAGTTGGTAGTTGGATGGTTTGAGGAAAGAATTATGAGCGTTCGAGGTCTTATGGTACGGTGCAAGTGAGGAGGGAGACTGGGTTGTGAAATTACCGCAATCGTGTGGATTGCGAGGCCATGTGTGGCTCGATGTAATGAATTGATTATGAAGTGTTTGAATGTGATACATGTGGACCCCTTTTCCTTCTATGTCCTCAAGTTACATTATGTGCATAAGGGTGAGATTTTCAAAGAAGGATTTCA
>JAKOGI010002611.1:27500-30000 GCA_029747015.1 Carnegiea gigantea | reverse complement strand
TTCAACACAAAAACCCTCATCAAAACGTTCATTGATATCAAACCCACAAGAAAAAGACTCATATTCCACAGAAAGAATATTTTCGTCATGTTCTAAGTTAATGGGCTCAACTACCTCCTCACTTGACTCCTAAAAACAAATAGCTTTTGACTTATCATGATGCTCAATTTCAGATGTTATGCTCATATCTAAATCACTAAAATTCTCAAAGTCTTCACCCTCCTCAAACTCACAAGAATGATTTAAAGAGGTGGGTGGGTCGGCAAAAATTAGGACATCCTCAGTGACATCCTTTTGTGAGCTAGCGTGGGGTGCAAAGTCATGTGATAGAGAAATAGAGAGGTCACTCTCTTGTTCTAGGCTAGGCAAATGCATAACATTTTGTAAATTAGGCCTAGCAAGATAAGAGGACTCAAAATCATCGTAATGACTAACTTTAGGTTTAGGAGATCCTAAACTAGAGTTAGACTCATTAGAAGTCTCCCTACTATGATTAAAACAATGAGAATATTTAGCAATTCTCTCTTTTATAGTCTCTACCATTTTATAAGTCAATTCATTTAACGTCTTTTCAACACTTGCACATGTGGCATCAACATAATCACAATAAGGACAATTATAAGCAGCATGATCAGAAGAGTTACAATGTTCACAAAAAACAGGAGGCATATAAGAGTAAGAGGGGTCATATGAATGTATAAAGTGATCCGGATGGTCAGGATTAGCATAGAAAATAAACTCGCCATGAGTTGGGTATCTTGGATTCTTTCTAACTTGTTCAAATTTATAATTATCCCAAGCTAGTTTTTCAAAGAAATCCCATATCTTATCTTGAGTTTTAGTTAATCATCCCAGTAAACCTCCAGGACACATAGACTGTACATAACCTCTAGATTCAACATTTAGACCCACAAAGATTTCCTCACAAATTTCTCATTTTTGAAATCATTTAAGCACGATAATCATTAAGTCTCGATAAATAACTCCAGAAAGGTTCATGCTCAAATTGTGGGAAATTGAAAACTGGCATTCTTGAAGCTCTTTTTTTCCCCCCAATTTTAAGAATTTTCTAATTTTATTTTTAAGAATTTCAATTTTTTCCTTTTTTTTGGTGTTATTGAAAGAAAAAGTAAACGAATAATAACAATAACTCTAAGACAACTAACTATAAACTAATGACTAAAACTAAGAAACAAGACACTCAAATAATTAAGTGAACAAAACAAAACAAACAAACAAAAATAAAATGATATTACAAAAAGAAAAGAAAAGGCAAAAAGAAGTGAACAACGAAAGTGACCTAGCACAAAAAACCTTAAAAGAAGCCCACAAACAAAGCATGTACACTATTTTCTTCTTCTGATTTTTTTTATTTTGATTTTTATAAGTGTTTTTAATTTCTTTTTGCACAAAGAAAAGTGAACAGAAAGTAAACTAATCTTAGGAGCAAAGTGAAAACAGAAAACTCAAAATAATAAGAAGAAAACCGAAATACCTAAACCTAAACAAGCAAATTCTAAAAAAATAAAATAAAATAGAAAATCTAACTCCTAGAATTAGAAGCCTATGCACAAAAAATTCCACACAATCACAAGGAAGATGAATATATATCTTTTTCAATTTTTTCTATCCTTGGAAAGTGCAGAAAATTGCAAACAGAAAATTCATTCCAAGAATCACAGAAAATTATAGACAGTCCTAAAAATTCCAGAAAACTTCATAAAGACTCTAAAAATTATGATGAATCCAAAAAAATATCAAAACAGAAAAATTCAGACCACAACTAGTCCAAATAATTCAAATAGTAACCAAAAATCATGGAAAACTTACATTGATCAATTTCTGTTATGCTTTTTTTTTTTTTTTCCTGCACGCAAACCAAATTGTTAGTTCTAGTTTTTTTTTTCCCCCAGTAAATAATAACCTCTGAAAATCAAACTGAAATTGATTTAAACAAAAATCAAAATGCTAGTTTAATTCAAAAATCAAAAGAAATCTAAACTAAACTAAACTACTAAAACTAAATAAAAACTCAATCAAAACCAAAAATCACAATTATAAAACTAAAACAAAAATGACTCAACCAACTTGACGTAACCAAATTTCACAAACCATCCCTGGCAACGGCGCCAAAAACTTCTTGTAATTTCCACAAGTATACGGTTTATTATTGTAACACTTATGGTTGTCGTCCTCAGGAATGGATCGAAATTGAGTTGCTAAATTACTAAACTAATGCACAATTAAAAATTGAAAATTGATTCATCTTATTCAATTGACGGACCTTCGACTATTATCAAACTAAATCTATGGGCCAATATCATGAGTCAATTTCATACCAATTTCCAGTAAATTCAAATCGAAAAGATGAAGTGAAGCCAAACCTTGTACCAAATACATTGAACCCCAAACCAGAAAAAAAAACCAAAATTCTGTTTGTGATTTCTGAGCAAGGAGTCAAAATCACCAACATCATTAGTCTAAATCGTGATAAATCAAG